>WBMZ01003066.1:0-54841 GCA_013400975.1 Atrichornis clamosus
CTGTGGGGTTTATTTCCCTGTTTTAACAAGCTAAAAGTGAAGTTTGCTGGCAATAAAAACGCACCCTGAGCACATTTGGCCACGACTGAAATGTTGAAGCAGGGCTCTGGTTTTCAGCCCCAGCATTTGATAATCAGCTTTACCTCTGGTACAAATTGCAGAGATAAAATGGTTGATATTTTAGATCACAGCAATTAAGGCTATGCTAATTTTTTGATTAGGATCTGATTACCTTAGAAGGCCTCTGAACTGCCTGTTGCAGTTCATGTTAAATGACTTCATTATTTTTATCCTTTTTTTTTTAACTGCACCCCCCAAACCCAGTGTGCTGTTTAGATCACTTTGCTTTATCAGGGCTTAAAGAGAAATTCCGCACTGGAGATAAAACCCTGCTCTGGTTCTGTCCATGGGAACAAAGGCAGTAATTGATTTATTAACTCTGAACTTCATTAAATCTGAGCCTCAGAGCAGGGGCAGCCACACTGGGGACCTGGCTCGAGAGTCCAGACACTTCCTGGTGGTTTGTAAAAAGGTTGATAACAAAGGTATAAATCTGTATCAAAAAGCCATTATTTCTGTTATATTTCATTTCAGTCACTTCTTAACAATATGGGTCATTTTTCCTGAGTAACTGTGCAAAATTCTACCAAAATATTCTACATATTTTGTTTATTTTTCTACTCAAATAACTTGCTGGCTTTTTAGTTCAAGAGCTTCAGTTCATGTCTCAAGGATGAAACATATCGTTTAAATTTCCATCAGCATCAAACTGGTGCAATTTTTTTTTTCTGTGACAGTCTCAATGCAGCTTTGTTTTAATCCAAAATCGGACTGATATTTTGCATGTTAAAATCTCACCTTAAGTATTTCCTGATCTGTTCCAGGTCAATGCACAAACTGACTCAGCTGGAGAGACTTGATCTGGGCAATAATGAGTTCTCTGAACTGGTAAGAAATGCTGCATTTTCTAATGGAAAACCTGTGGGGTTTCATATTCCTCAGGGGAATGTTGGTGATGGGATTCTCCACCAGGATTCTGCCCCTCAGCTCAAGGTCACTGAGGATTCTCCCTCTGAGCAGGTTGTTACCCCTGGGATGCTTCCCTGGGGGAAGAATTGAGGATCTCAGGATGAATTCTTGTGTCAATTATGAATTGATTTCTTTATAGCATTCATTATATCTCAGAAATAAGAGAAATTGCTGTTGCCAGTGATTAGAAATTGTAATTAGCAACTAGCAGCAAGCTGTGGCTGCCCCTGGATCCCTGGAAGTGTCCAAGGCCAGGCTGGACAGGGTTTGGAGCCACCTGGGATTGTGGAAGGTGTCCCTGCCCACAGCAGGGGTGGGATGGGATCAGCTTTAAGGTCCCTCCCATCCCAAACCAACCTGGGATTCCAGCAGAAGGAAATTTTGGACTCCCACAGGAGTTTCTGTCCCTAACTCACCCCCAAGATAAGAACTCTTTCCCCTCAGATTTGAAGCTTTTGGGAGTTTTCCCTGTTGGCAGCATAGAAAATAATCAGGTTGCTGCTCCTTTAGGTGTGTTCCTGCCACTTCCAAAGGGAAGGACACAGGCACAGAGTGAGGAGTGAGACTGAGCTTGAACTGTGCCTGTTTTTAGGGATTGCTCCCTGACTGCATCCTGCAGGAGCTGGGAATGTGTTAGAGCAGCAAATCCTACACAAACTGCTGCCTCATCCTTCTGGAGAGCTGCCCCCGCCAGGGATATCTGGGAGGGGCTGGGTTGGGGCAGGACAAGGCTGTTCCTCTGGAATCATGGGAGAACAAGCTGCTGGATCAGGGATTGCAGTCCTACATGGGGGTATTTCCTGCAGCTTTAGTGAAAACTGAGATAATTCCACTTTGGACAAACCCTGGAATGTCACCTGGAGGTAAAAAGCTGCAGCAAAGTCTCCACATCTGTTTTATGGAAAAACTCTTGCCCTGTTCCAGTCTGCTCGTTTATTCCATGCAGGAGAAAATAGACGGATTAACTCAGAATTTTAATTAAAATCTTCAGCGTGGATAAACAGAAGGAAATTTGCAGAAGTGCTGCTTGGAATTTTAATTGTAGGAAGTAAACAAATCCTTCCTGAATTCAGAGTGTGGGCTGGATTTGTAGTGTTATGGAAGAATTGGACAATATTCCACGTTTTTCCATGTGAGCACAGTGACCCCAGGAGTGATAAATCAGGAGAGGGGTGGCCCCGTCCTGCTGTTAGGGCCGGACTTCCCAAATTGACTCATTTTTCAGGCAGCTGCTCCACAAATCCAGGAACTGGAATCAAATGCCAGAAGCCAAATGTGCCAAGAGGCCAAGGAACAGTGTGAATCTGCAGGAATACCACAGGAAAAGTGGTACTCAAACCTGGAAAAAAAAAAGATGAAAAGGTCCTGTTCTCATGGATTCTCAAAATCCAATTGGAGCTTCCACAGAAATTCTCTTTTTTTTTGGAGAAAAATGAGTTGGTGGTGTGGGAGAGGTTCATTCCTTTGGCATCCTTGCACTGCTGTGGTCCTTCCCCTGGACCTGGAAAAGTTTGTTCCTGCAGCCAGATGGAGCCACAGGCACGGGGGTGACCTGGCCGAAATGGAATCACTCTGTTCATTCCCTTTGCTGGGAACAAGATTCCCCAGATCCCGGGAATCGTGTGCGTCCCTGGAATAGAAATCGTGGCTCCCTAAACAGCAGCTGTATCCAAGTGCCTGGATGCAGTCAAGGAAGGGAAGAGGCACTCCTGACTGTGGGAGCAGTAAATCCCAAGGACTGGCACAGGGATGGGACACATCCCTGGTGTTGGAGGTCAGGCCCTGGCCCTGGGAGGATGAGGAGCAGCAGTGGCAGCACTGGGAGCAGGGGGAGGCAGGAGGCAGCAGCTTTTCCAAGTTTGGCTTCTCTTCGCGTGTTCCCAGAGGTTCAGGGGCCTGCAGCCAGCAGCAAGGCTCTGGAAGAATTCCAAAGGGGAGTAGGTAAAGGTGGGGAGAGAAGGAAAAGGAAAGAGGATAAAATATAATCAAATTTTATCAAAAATTAGCGTGAGTCTTCAACTCAGACTCGATCCCGGGAAGCATTTCTGTCTGGAGGGGGTGGCAGATCCTGGAACAGCCTTCCTGGTAGGAATTAAGGGGTGTTTGGATTATTCCCTTAATAATATCCTTTAAGGCTTGGTCAGACTGAATTGGTCAGGGAGTGGGTCTGGGTGGTCCTTGTAAAAGCCTTCCAGATGGTTCTGTTCTCTTCTATTTTATTCTATTTTATTCTATTCCCATTTCCTATTCCTATTTTTATTTTTATTTCTATTCTATCCTTCTGTCTATGCTCTTCTGTATATGCTATTTCTATTCCTATTCTATTCCTATTCCCATTCTAGTCTGTTCTAATTTAATCCTATTTTTATTTCTATTCTATTCTGTTCTAGTCTATTCCTATTCCTATTCCTATTCCTATTCCTATTCCTATTCCTATTCCTATTCCCATTCTATTCTAACCTAATCCTATTTCTATTCTATTCTATTCCTATTCCTATTCCTATTCCTATTCCTATTCCTATTCCTATTCCTATTCCCATTCTATTCTAACCTAATCCTATTTCTATTCTATTCTATTCCTATTCCTATTCCTATTCCTATTCCTATTCCTATTCCTATTCCTATTCCTATTCCTATTCCCACTCTATTCCACTTGTGGTAACCCATGTGGAAAATGAAAATATTCTCCACAAAGGTATCAACTGAATCATTTCTAACAGAGAAAGAAGTTTTTAATCCCATTTACCAAACCATCCATGAGGTCTCATCTGGATCCTGGTGTGCCATAATGAGGACTATTCCTTGGTACTCCATAATAATGGGAAATTCCATCATCCTGGTGAATTATAATCCATGCTCAAGAAATTCCCACTCAAACTGTGCCACCAGGGACAGGCTGGGCCCTGGGGAAAGGTGTCTGGTAATGAGAGGGATTGAAAAGCAAATCCAAGTTGAGAGGGGAAGTGATGATTATCCATAATGACCCCAGTCAGGGAACACTCCAGAGGAATGAAGACACATTAATCAGCACAGGAACAAATAGTATTAAATGGCCATTAATCAATTTAGCCTGGAAATTAGAAGTGGTTTTAATCATTGAAGGACGGCAGAATTTCAATGGAATTAACAGAGGCAAAATAAATCATCTTTAAAATGTTAACCAATGGTTTGTGATAGGAACACATTATGTGGAGGTGTGGAAAACAGGGAGGAGTTCTCCTTTTATCAGCTTTATTCTTATCTGGTGAGGCATCAGGAGCTTCTCCCGTAATTCCCTGGGCAAGTGGAAAATCAAATTCCTTATGGGAATGGCAGCATTCCAAACCAGAGCACACGGGGTCATTCCAGGTCTCTCCTGAGCTCCAGTGATGCTGGGAAGGTCCATTTGTTTCTGGCTGTGTTGGGGCAATTCCAGGGCAAGTGTTCTGCTTCCAAATGCTGGGACCTGATTTGGAATGAAATATTTAATGGGAATATTGAACACCAGCTTCTGACAGACATTGAAAGAAAAAATCTCTGCAACTTGAGGCAGCAAACACAAATCCAGAGTCTTGGTTTGCTGTGGAAGGAGTTTCACGGGAAAGGAAAACTCTGCTGAGGCTGGAACCTGGGAATGTTCGTGACCTGCTAATCCTTGGTTTTCACAGCTGGAAGGGGTGAGGAATGGTTTGGGGAGTTGCCTTTTTCAGCCTCTCTCCCTGATCTCCTGAAGTGTGGGAAGGAATGGAACAGATGGAAGTCGAATGTTGCGATTTATCCGGGCGCGGGATCTCCTGTGCCTTCTGACTCCTGAGTGGGACCGCCGCGCTTACTCAATCTCCTGAGGGCTCTCTGTCGCCATTTCTTTTTCAAAGGGTTCTCAAACTTCCCAAGTTTTGATAAAGAGCACCGGTGGTTAAATGACATGAAGGGAGTTTGCTCTTCTTGCCATTAAATACCTGAAAGGCTGAGGTGGGTTATAAAAGAACCAAAGAACGGTGAAGGGGGAATCGTTAATTTTTGAGAAATTATTGATTTATGTTTAACTAAAGAAATGCTGCTGTATTGAACTCTCCATAATTACTTGTTCTTTTCCTCAGCCTGAGGTTCTTGAACAAATACAGAATCTAAAGGAATTGTGGATGGACAATAATTCCTTGCAAGTGCTACCTGGGGTATGGACATTTATTTTATGGAATTGTTGGGTGGTTGGGTGACCTGTTTGCCTGGCAGGGAACACCTGCATGTGCATTTTCCTGAGTGGGTGCACAGAGTCATTAATTAATTATTGCCATCCAGAAATAAAAGTTCTGTGATGGTCCAACACAGAAAACTTCACCTGCCTGGTGGGAGATGGGAACTGGGAATGTCCAACCGGAGAAATAACCCAGCTGCATGACCACGAATGCCAAATCCCAGGAGATTTAATGAACCTGGAGCACATTCATTAATTTGGGGGTGTTTATTTGGCTCCTTTGCCCGAGGGAGGCTGAGACCAGCCCAGGCCCTGCTCCGGGGGCCGCAATGATCCAGAGGGTGCTGAGAGAATTCCACAAAACCTGACTTGTGTTGTTTATCTGTGCTGACCTCGGGAGCTGCTGCTGCATCTGCTCAAGTAACTGTGTCTAACTATTAAGTCTATAGGGAAGTTAAAACAGCTCGTGTACCTGGATGTGTCAAAAAACAGGATAGAGACGGTCGACCTGGACATCTCGGGATGCGAGGGGCTGGAGGATCTCCTCTTGTCATCCAACATGTTGCAGCAGCTGCCTGATTCCATAGGTGAGAAAAGCTCTGGGATGCCTGTCCATTTGATCTCTTTCTCTTTTTTTTCTCTTTTTTTGGGGGGGGTTTTTTGTTGGGCGTTTTGGGGGTTTTTTTGGAATGAGGAGATTTTATCGTGGTGGAACAAGAACCGCTGTTAAATCCCAAAGGACTCCGAAACTTCTGTGCCTGGACAGCCCCATTTTGTAAAGTCAGCAGCAAAACCTCCCCTGCTCAGGAGGAAGGAAATCACCTGGCATCAGGTTTTAAGGAAAAGAAGCAAGGAAGGGTATCATTGGTTGGATTTAAATTTATAAATTAATGTGGCAGCGGTGATGGGAACAGCGGGAAGCTCTGGCAGGGATTTGCTGCTCTGAGTTCCTGTGGAAAAAGGAAATAAAAAGGAAATAGTTCAAACATTTAATTATTTTTGTTTTACTGTTTGACATGCATAACATTTTGGAATTACTTCGGAGATATGGAAATGCTGGGAGCTGAGTGGCTGGAGGCACATCCCTCTGTACCTCTGGATATTTCATTGCAATCCTGATCCCTTCTGTTTCCTTTTCCCTTTCCCTTTGAACGTGCAACTGTAAAATTCCTCCATTTTAGATCAGTTTGCTCAGATTCCAACGCATATTACTAATTAATGATGCTAATTATTGACACTGCTACTGGGTGTCTTCTCCTCCCATTTTCCATCTGGGTCTTCTGCATCTCCCCATCAATTCCAGGATTTTTGCTGGATGTGGTTTTCTGACCAGATTGGGTTTCAGAGGGCATTTAGCAGGAATAAATACCTTTGGAATGATACAGTCTTCCAATTCCACAGATTCAGTTCTCATTCCCAAATTCCTGTTGCTGAGTGGTCATGGATTTAGCAGAAATAAAGCATTTTATGGGAAATAAAGAGTAATCTAGAGTTATTTCTTTATATATTTAATATTTCTTTCTGAGAAAATGAATTTTCAGAGGGGAGCTTGCCTAAATTCTTTTGGGTGAAACTTTTTCCTCTTAAAATTTTGTTGGAACTTGGATGTTTCTTGGAATGTGTCAGGTTTTAAAAAGTTTTCGACACAAATGTTCTGGGATAGAACTGAGCAGTTCTTCTGGTTTCCCTTTTAATTCTCCTTTTCATTTGGTTCAACTTTCAGCTGATGCCTTATTATTTCTATTTCTATTATTTCTATTTCTATTTCTAGAGAGAATTAGTGCTTAATTTATATTATTCCAAAAAAATAATTGCAAATAATCCTTTAAAAACGATATTCAGTATATCCAGAATTCCTTTAGGGCAAACCCAGCTCTTAAAACACCAATCACTTTCAGAAAGGTGAGACCTGGTTCCAGCTCTGTTTCTAGCACTATAAACCAGGATTTTCCCCATTTTTCCTGCCTTGATTTCCTTATTGGAAAAAGCAGAATTTCCATTTCTTTCTGGGTAAATGTTGCCCACTTATGCACCTGTAACGTTTTGGGAATTGTGAATATTTGAAAAGCTGGTTTTTAGCCCCGTCTGCACTGAGATACTTCATCACTTTTTTAGTGATCAGGATTATCATTACAAATTCAGTCAGGGCTGATTCTGATTTTCTGGCTACACTTCCATGAATGAAGTTGTATAAATGTAACATTTCTTGGGGCTAATTCCCCTACAGGCCTGAGCACCTCGTGCTCCAGACAACTGGAGTTTGATTAAAACATTAGTGGATAATTAGAAATCTCCTCTTCATGCACAGAGAAGTATTCCCCTTTTTTGTTGTTGTTTTTACATTCTTTTTCAAGGCCCCAGAAATCCACTCAGTATTTCACTGGCAGTTCAGCTCAGCTTTTAATTAGGGCTCCATTTAGATGAGAATTATTTCCAACGGGACGAGAACACGGATGTGAGCATTATTTGAGGATATTTCCTAAATTCCAGAGCAGAGCCATGCAGGGTTACAAATCATTGCTTTTGGGAGATCCCAGGAAATCTGAATGGGAGCTGTTTATCCATGATTTCTCCTCCCTGCAGGATTGTTGAAGAGACTGACAACTCTGAAAGTGGATGACAACCAGCTCACAATTCTGCCCAACGCCATTGGAAAGTGAGTTTTGTGATTTTTAATGAAGATCTCTTTTCCCTTCTGCTCACAGAACGTGATTTTCTTCAAATATAAAATCAGACAAATATCCTGAATTACAAAATAATTCCCAAAAGCTGCCCAGCACCCGGCTTGTGACATTGAAATGTGGAGCTCCACTGTCAACCCTGTGGATCCATCAGTGGGAGGGGCAGGGAGGTGAAATACATCCCATTTTCCGGGAGAAAGAACAAAGATTTCTGTGGGAATCCCTTGCATTTTGGGTGATGGGAGCAACAGAAGTAGAAGGAGAAATATTTGGGGGAAAAAATAAATTAAAAAAAAAAAAAAAAATCCATCTGTTCCCATGGCAACAGCCAGGGCCTGGTGCTGGGAAGGACCCGGATGTGCCCTTCCAGGGATGGAGAGTTCCTAAGATATGGCAGGAACCTCCTTGGAAAAGCCATCAGGATTCCAGGGGGTGGGATTGTGGGAAGCACTCGGGATGCTCTGCAGGTCTCTGCTCTCACACGGTGCTGCCTTGTCCTGCTGAGTGTCTGGAGCACCCAAAATCCTCAAAGCTCATCCCATTCCAGCCCCTGCCACGGGCAGGGACAGCTCCCACTATCCCAGGGCGCTCCGAGGCCTGGCCCTGGCCTGTTTCAGTAAGAACTCAGCTGCTTTTGTGTCATTTGGGGACAATAATCCATATTTGTGAACCCTTCCAGCTGTAGGCACTGCAAGCTCAGGTTGGCTCATCATTCTTCCAGATTTATGGAATATTCATGGAGAGCATTAAAAGCTGCTGATGGCAATCACTGAAGGACAAATCTTCGCTGCCCAAATCTCTGTGTAGCAGTAAATTCTCATCCAAGTGAAAGCTTGGAAGGCTCAGACCTGTCCTGGATGCTGCAAAAAGATGGATTTGATATCCACCTGTAGCAATTTGGGGGGGGCAGTTTCCAAAACCTTTGAAAACTTATTTACTGAATTACTCCAACTGAAGAGGAACCCCCTTTTTTAACCTCAGTCTGTTCAGTGTTTGCTGGGGAGCCTTCATTACATTTCCAAAGGCACAGCCGCAGCTCCGGGGTGGAATTGCAGGGCAGGTGCTGCTCCCCTGGGATCTCCACTTCCTTTGGAGCCACTGGTTGTGCTTTTCCAGTGAAAAATTCGCTCTGCTTTTAGGAGGGCAGAGTCTCCCCCATCACAATGGACTTGGCTGTCTGTGACTCATGCCTTGGATGGATTCCTGCTGGGTCTCTTTCTCCTAAATTCTGGTGGAGGAACCCCCCACAGAGCCTGTTGCTGTCACACAGGGATTAGGAGTGTGGAGGAGGGAACATTCCCTCTGGGATTTCTCCGTGAGACTCAGAGCACTTCAAGGCTGGTCCGGTGGGGAGTTCCACCCTCATTTTTGGCACTCCTGTTCAAAGCACAAACCTGTGGTGGCTTTCAGAGTGCACAATAGGCCCAGCTTAATCAAACATTCCACAGAAAATCAGGGATTCCCACTAACGGAGCCAAGGGCTGGAGATGTTCCCTGTAGGACCTGAGGGAATGGGTGGGAATTGAGGACCCACAGCTGGGACTGGTGCCCTGTGTTGTGCTGGGGGAGTGTTTGGGGCACGTGTCCAGTCTGGGCCAGGTGCTGCAAATGCCAGAATGAGTGTGTATTCCCAGGTTTTAGCAGGACCTGGAGTGACAGGAGCAGTGGGAATGGCTTTGAACTGGAAGAGAGTGGGTTTAGATTAGGGATAAGGAAGGAATTGTTCCCTGGGAGGGTGGGAGGGCCTGGCACAGGGTGCCCGGAGAAGCTGTGGCTACCCCTGGATCCCTGGAAGTGTCCATGGCCAGGTTGGAGCAACCTGGGATAGTGGGAGGTGTCCCTGCCCACCCAAACCAGTCTGGGAATTCTGGGATTCTTTGATCTGCAAAATTCCTTTTGGTTGATGTTGGACAGACAGTGGCTGGAGGTGACCCTCAGGATTTCGGCTGCTTTGTCCATTCCCTGGGTGCTGTGACTGTTGGGAACAACGTCTGTGGCTGCAGGAAATGGAGCTGGGATGGGTTGGAATTACTCTTTATTCCTGGCAGCCTTCGTGAATCTCCCTCTGCTCGTCTGTCTAAAAATATTCCTCGTTTTCCTTGGACCATGAACTGCCCCGTTCCAGTGGGTGCTGAGCTGACCAGCAGCTGATTCGTGTCTGCCTTGCTCTAAACCTGTCAGGAATGACGGGAATTCATCCCAACAACACAGCCAGGTTAATGATCTTTTACCTAAATGAGCACTGTCAGAATGAGAGCTGTTCCTGTCAGCTTCCTTTCATCATCCGTGAGGGATGGAAAATCCCTGTCTGATCTTCTGCAGCTCTTTCACCACGGGAGTTCCAGAGGTAAAATGCAGTTTCACATGGATTTTGTTGTTTTTATTGTGCCATCTCCTGCTGGCAGCGGGAAGGAAAACAGCTGGGAAGGTCTGTGCCAGGCCGCACCTTTCCAACAGGATCCTTGTCTGATAAAGTCATCCTTCGCTGCCAGGGAAACGTCCCTGGATGCAGCTCGGAGCATCAGATTTCCTGATGGGTTGGAAAAGTGGCAGCTCTCAAGGAGCTTCTCTCTTCCCTGGCTGTGTTATCAGCAGGGAGACGGGGAATGTGCTCCTCCTGCAATTTGAGAGGCTTTCCCATCGGGCTTCCCTCTGTTCCTGGGAAGGAGGGAAACAGCTGAGCTTGTGCCTTCCCTGAAATCCTTTGTGTTTTCCTGGGAAGGAGTTGTGGTGGATGCAGAGCCTGTTCTAAAGGAAAGCTGTAACCAAAGCCTGGCAGAGCTTTTGGAAGTTTTCCACGCAATTCTTTCACTGATCACTTTGGCTTTTCCATCTCCTGGAATGCAGCAATTCGAGGAAAGTTCTGAGGATTCCCTGTTAGGAACAGCAGTTTCTGGTTTCATGGGGCATCCAGTTTGAAGGCTGAGGGATCTTTTTAATGAAGAGACTGGAATAAAGGCAGTTTAGATGTAGAGTGAAGGTCCAATCCCGCAGCTGTGTCTCCTGCAAATCCTACGGAGCAAGGTCTGCAGCCTTGTAGGAGGTTTTGTCAGAGCTGAACTTGTACCAGATCTACCAAAATGTTGGGGAAAAAGCCAGAATTCTCTGGGCACTGAGTGCCTTCATCAGCGGACAGGGAAGTGAGAAATTTCAGGAAGAAATCATTTGCCATTTCAGCTCACTACTGAGGAGAGCACTTGGGAGTGAGAGGTGGAGTGTGAGGGGCGGGAAAGGGGCAGCGGGAGCTGGAGTGGGGGCGTTCGTGGAGCTCACACAGCTTTGACTCTGGGCTTCCCTTTGAGGAGTTTTATTTCCAGTCTCATTTCAGAAGAGTCAGTAAATATGTCTCCAGAATATTTTATTTTATGTGCGTAACCTATCTGTGTCATATGTATATATTTCTACAGCTCTATAACGTGCATTACGTCCATAGATTCCCATCTGGAAGTGTCACTTGCATTGGCAAAGGTCACATTCTTGGTTCCACATGAGTTGCCCTGATCTCTGTCTGTCTGAAGCACTTGGAATGCTTCCTTATGTTCTGGAAATTCCTCAGTATTCCCAGAAAATCTGAAGGATCATGTGGGAAAACCAAGTGGTCTTAAACTGGGTTCCAAAAAATGTATTATTACAGACTTCTCCCAGGGAAATCAGAGAAATCATGGAATGATTTGGGTGGGAAGGGACCTCAAATCCCATCCAGTGCCACCCCTGCCATGGGCAGGGACACCTCCCACTGTCCCAGGGTGCTCCAAGCCCCGTCCAGCCTGGCCGGGGACACTTCCAGGGATCCAGGGGCAGCCACCGCTTCTCGAGGCAAATCCACCCTGGATGTTCCCTGTCAGGGCTGGAGCCTGTGGCTGTGTGAATTTTGGAACTTCCAGAGGTTTTGGATTGTTTGGTTATCCATTCCCTGTGCAGCCACTAACGAGAGCGTCTCCCATTCCAGCTTATCCCTACTGGAAGAGTTCGACTGCAGCTGCAACGAGCTGGAGTCCCTGCCCTCCACCATCGGGTACCTCCACAACCTGAGGACCTTGGCTGTGGATGAGAATTTCCTCCCAGAGCTGCCCAGAGAAGTGAGCAGCTCATTCCATGTTCAAATTCCAGGTTGAATTGTCCTGTGGGAGCCCAGGATTTCATCCCTGCCCCTACAGTGTTATTTAATATAATTAAATATTTAATTCTCTGTTAGAGCTGTTGCTTGGGGAGTGGTGGGAGGGTGAGCGGGAGCAAATATTTCTGGTGTGCTCAGCTGTAAAACTGACCAGCAAATCCATGTAAATCTGGGAATATCCCTGTGAAGAGCAGGGTGAGGAACCCCAGGCATTCCCTGAGGTTCCTGCCAACAGCAGAGCGTCACTTCCTGAATAAATCCCATATTTTCTGCCTTTTATCACTTCCAGTAAAACCCAATGTAGCCACCTCCTGCCATGAAAAGTGAGTGCTAACAAACGTTCCCAAATGTGGGGTTCCATCTTCCTTGGCTTTTCCATTCCCACAGATTGGGAGCTGTAAGAACGTGACAGTGATGTCTCTGCGCTCCAACA
Organism: Atrichornis clamosus; assembly: GCA_013400975.1. NCBI lineage: Eukaryota > Metazoa > Chordata > Aves > Passeriformes > Menuridae > Atrichornis > Atrichornis clamosus. The sequence continues at coordinate 12,435 of WBMZ01003066.1, forward strand.
AACTGGAATTTCTTCCTGATGAGATTGGCCAGATGCAGAAGCTGAGAGTGTTAAACCTGAGTGATAACAGGTACAGTCCACAGCTTCTTTTTTAACCAATATTAGAATTTTTTTGTTTAATTTAAACTTTTTCTTTTAGGTATTTGTAAAAATGCATTTCTATAAAATGGATTTTTAAATAAGAAATTATATTTAGAATTATAGTTTTTAAATAGCATAATATTAAGCAATATTAAGTTATGTTATATAATTAATTTATTGAAACTATCAGGAAAGCATCTTGATTATTTTTTCTTAATCTATATGGTTTGGTCTTAGTTCCTTTGACATCCAAAGGAAAACCTGAATAGGGCCAAGATCGGGATTTAGGAATGGGGCCAAGATCTGGATTTTGGAATGGGGCTGAAATCCAAGTCCTGGTGCATTTTAATAGATGAAAATCCCTTTAGTTCTTTTCTCTCCGGCTGTCTCCTTGCCAAAATGTGACGTTTGGAACATTTAATGATCAAAAAGCTGTGACGAGCGGACACCCAGGGAACCCGGAACCGGGAGTTGGTTTTCCTGCACCCACTGAAATCCAAGGAACAGTTTTCATTTCCTTCAGCGGAGTTGTTTTGTCCAAATCCCAGATCCTTCTGTTTTTATGCTCAGGGCTGTGCTGAGATGAGAAACAAAATGTTCCAAATGAGCCTTTCTTGACCCCTGTCCCGGGCTGCCATGGGCACCCGGAAGGGCTGAATTCCCCTGAGACTCAGATCCCCCGTGTGGATGTGCCAGGGATATTTTTCAGTATGACCACAGCTTTGCTGGATAATGCAGGATATGGGGGGTGAATTCCACTTTCTCTCCAGGAATTCCCATCCACACCCAGTAAGAATTAGGGAAGGACTTCCCACCCTTGTGCCTGACTTGCTGTCAGCAGTTACTGCTGAGGTAAAGGTTAAATATAAACTAGAAGTGATAAAAAGCAATGGAGAAATCCCTGGAATATTGTTTAAAATGGCTGGATTCAGTTCCATCCTTTCCTTTGCATTGCAGTTGTGGGGCATAAAACCCATCCTGCCTGGACCTGTCCCAACTGCAGTGGATTTCCAGGGGGATGTTCCCAAGGCTGGTCCCCCTGTGCTCCTCCCAGCCCCATTCCCATTCCCTGTGTTTCCCTGGAACACTCCCACAGCACCTTCCAGCAGAGCAAGGGCCTCATGGCAAGTTGTGGATTCAGGAAGATCCCAGCCCTGGGAAGAACGAGGCATTTTGGGACAACCCCGTTTGTCTTGGAACTGGAAAAGTTAATTTAATTTGGCCATCTTCTTAATTAACTGGGTTCATCCAATACATCTTCCCTTGGATTTCTAAAAACAATGCCTATGGAAATTTCCCATCTATCCAGTGAGAAATTCCAGCATTTCAGCACAAAACTGCCCAACAGCACAGCCAGGAATGGACATTTCTCCATAGATACCTAAAGGTCTCTTAGATCAATGGAAGAGGTGCAGATTAATCACCTTTTTCAATTAGTGATGAATAATTTTCCTTTCAGAGGAGGCCAAATCCCTTCCTGGGAATGGTGTGAGTTGGTTTTTGGAATCAGCACTGATTTATCCCAAACGGGATCTGACCTGCAGTTTGTGGAAAGCCATCAACTCACACCTGGAATAATAATAATAGTAGTAATAATAATAATAACAACAGCAACACAAATACAATATTATAATATCTGAGATCCTTTTTGGCTGTAGTTGACCTTTTTTTGACTGCCACAGCCACATTTCTGTATTTATCTGGATGCTTAAACTAATACGGGGTAAGTGCCAATTATCAGGGCTGTGTTTTGAAACTGGGGATAAAACAAAATCCCTTGGAAATCCAGGTTTTCCTGAGTCAGGATGTCTGTGTGTGATTGTTAGTAGAGATGAAGGAGAATTCTTCCTGAAACACACAATTTTAAAAGCAAGAAACCCCTAAAAGAGGCTGAGGTTGTCTTGGCTGGCAAAGTGCAAATCCCAGTGATGATTTTGGGTGCCCTCAGTTTTTTACTTAGAATTTGAGGTTTTCTCTTTAAAAGAGTCCTTAAAGTCAGGCCTCTTCTGATGTTTAAAAGTGGTGTCCAGAGGTCTTGCCAGAGAAAATGAAAAATACAGAGTTATGTGTTTCGTTGAGTATGGAAGTGGAAAACCAGGATGGAGATCCCACTCCAGTTCCAGGGTCCTGGCCAGGTCTGCCTCTCCCTCTCATTCCCAACTCTCCAGCTGAGTCACCAGTGACCCCCAGGCATGGATTTGTGTCTGGTCCTCAAAGGAGTTGCAGGTGCTGAATCCTGAGGGGCAAAGAAAGGAATGAATACATTTAAATGAATTAAATAAAGAAGGGGATCCATGGGGTGCGGTGAGTTCCACAGAAAAGGGCTTTTCCTCCTTCTGTTTTCCTGAATCCCGTTTAGGTTTTGGTTTTGTTGGCGCTCCTTTGGTCGCTCCACTTCTTCCCAGCTCCTTGAAATCTGTCCCAAAAGCTGGGAGAACATCAGTCCCTGGCTGGGTCAAGCCATGTGCTGGGAAGAGCAGGGATAGATGGGATATGGGGAAGGAATTCCTGGCAGTGAGGGTGGGCAGGCCCTGGCACAGGCTTTCCAGAGAAGCTGTGGCTGCCCCTGGATCCCTGGAAGTGTCCAAGGCCAGGCTGGGATAGTGGAAGGTGTCCCTGCCCATGGAACAGTGGGATGGGATCGTCTTCCAGGTCCCTCCCACCCCAAACCATCCTGGATTCTGGGATTCTGAGGAATAAAAGTGCCTTGTTCAGGAGGAGCAGTCAGAAAAATGTGAATGAAGTTTCCTCAAATATCCATCCCATTCCCACCCTCAGATCACTCTTAGGAAATGTGTTTAAATGTCTCATTAAAATGCTAATTTTTTTTCCCCTGCTCCATTTAATTTTGTCATTTAGGTTCACTATGAATATTTATATTATTTTAATCTTTTGTCTGAGGTTTCGACAAAAATGAGTTTTCCATCCTCTTGGAGTGTTTTTCTTCCAAAACTCCTGCAAAAGGAGTTCTGGGAGCTGCACTGAGCTTCCTGTAAATCTCCCTGGGACCAAGATTTTTTCTGGTTTCTGTGCTAGAAGTGTGATTTTGGTTACATTTTAGCCAGGGGAAAATATCAGCCTCTCCTCAGGACATGATGTCAGCAGTTCTACATTCCAAATGTAGCTCTTCGTGTGGAATATGAATAAAGTGTTGTATTTTACTAATAATAATGTGTGGGATGTTAATTAAATATCATATTTTATTAATAATAATGTGTGGAATATTAATAAAATATTGCATTTTAGTAACCATTTCTTTTTAAAAGCGACATTTTAGCCATCTCAGTGTGGTCAGCATAAACGTGCTGCATACAAACCTCTTAGACAAATTACTGTGGAAGTGAGGGATTCACGTTGTCCCAATATTCTCATTTCCAGACTGAAGAATTTACCCTTCACTTTTACCAAACTCAAGGAACTGGCAGCGTTGTGGCTCTCTGACAACCAGGTAACGCCTTTCAAAATTCACATTTTCCTCAGACAAGGGACTGCAGCGAGGGCTGTAAATGAACCCTCTCATTTAGTACAAGGTTTAGGAGAATTTTGGAATTGTTCACTCCCCAGCCCAGCTTTAGATTTTCATAACCACAGATCCTGCTGGGTGTCATTTTTTAACTTGGAAAAATCCCCTTTGCAGGGTTTGTTTTGCCAGGATAAGCTGCTGTATCCTTGCAAAAGTGGTAAATATAGGGCAGAAGGAGCAAGAGAGGATTTTTAAAGTAGAAATTCAAGACGTAAAACTTTGTTACCAAATCCTTTATTACCATGTCCCACCCTGTGCTCCATCTACTCCTCTAGTCTTGGTTTCCTGTTCCCTTTTCCCAGCCATTCCTCCATTCCTGCATATTTTAAACTCCAGTGGAGTCAGGGAGGCTTTAAACACATCAAAGGTGCACGAGGGGTCTGAGTGTTGCTTTGGAGAGAACTCATTTCTGTTCCTTTGAAATCTCAGGGTGCCTTCCTTTGTTCCAGGGCTTCGGTTTATGTTGGATATTCTTTGGGATTCTATTTTAAAACAAATTATGCAACAGGAACCCTGAGAAATGCACCAGTTCAACCAGCAGCCGAGCACTAAAATAAGTCTTAAATGTACATTTAGTTTGAGGGCCGAGCCAAAAATGGGAAAGCTGAAAGGAGGGGTAACAGAAAATGATGATTAAATCTTAATGTGTTAAATTACGATTCTTGGGAGGCTTTTTTTTTCCACTCTGGTTTCCATGAAAAAAATGGACATTGCCTGGCTGTGCAGGCCAGGCACAGAACACCCGCGGCCTTTGGGATACACAACATTTTCCAGCATTTTGGCTTTTCCATGGCACAGCACGGAGTGATTTCCGTTCTCTGGGCTGTGCCAGGCACTCCTGGGTCAGCCTCAGAGCAAAGCAGTGGTGAAACATCCCCCGGTGAAGTGAAATCCAGCAGGAATGCTCAGGGTGCCTCCACGGAAGTTCTGCAGTGCCTTGCTCCAGGTTTACTCCCAGGTGAACTGACAAGTTCCAGGGATTTACTCCTCCCTCATTCATTAACTCCTCATTGAGCCCGGCTCAAGATAGATCCCAAGGGGCGTTTAATGGCAGTGACAGGTCTGTTCCCTGATCCTTTTCCTCCCTGGGAGCAGCCGCTCAGGACTCCTGCTGCTCCCATCCCGGTGGGAATCCCGGGGACTGCAGGAGCGAGGAGTGGGCCAGGCGGCTCCACGCTCGGTGCAGCCCACGGGGAGTTTGCGTCCCGGCAGAGCTGCAGGGATCCCTGCGTCCCCTGTTCCCCGGAGCTGGCAGGGGTTAACCACGGCTGTGCCTTCCCGTTCCCTGCAGTCCAAGGCGCTGATCCCGCTGCAGACGGAGGCGCATCCCGAGACCAAGCAGCGAGTGCTCACCAACTACATGTTCCCGCAGCAGCCCCGCAGCGATGAAGGTACCGCCCCCCGCCCTCCTCAGAGCCTCGCCTGGAGCCTGCAGGGAATTCCAGAGGGAGGGACTGCCAGGGTTCAGCCCTGGCTCCACGCCAAGCCCGTGGATGTCCCCTCCCCACACGGATTTGTAGATTCCCGGGGTTGTTCCCTGTCAGATTGGCTCTTTCTGGAATGCTTTTATTTCAGAGAGGCTGTGCAGCAGCGGTTCGAACCTGGGCTCTGGGTGTGCACGGGCCGGGAATTGCCAGCTCCACCTGGGAGCTGGGAGTGTCCAGCTCCATGGCGTGGGAGGTCAGGGATCCCAGACGGGCTGGACTGAGGCTTGGGCTCCTCACTCAGCCCCGTTCAGTTCGGGTTTTCACACCCCCCTGCTCCAGCTCTGCCCCAAACCCTGGTGGCGCTTCCCGCCACTCCCAGCCCAGCTGGAATTCTAACTCTGGAACGGTTCCCATTGTCCCCCTCGGGTTTTCTGACAGTAACCCAAGTGACCAACTAGGAAAAGTCTGGATCCTGTGTCCATGTCCTGTGCCCTCTGGAATTCCCTGCAGATTTCCAGTCAGACAGTGACAGTTTTAACCCCACTCTGTGGGAGGAGCAGAGGCAGCAGCGCATGACTGTGGCCTTTGAATTCGAAGACAAAAAGGAAGAGGAGGAAAATCCAGGGAAAGTGAAGGTGAGTTCTGCTGGATTTACTCTGGGATTCACCTGTTACGGACAGGGTTTGATGTGCAGGTGTTGAATGGAACTGGTTCTGTGTCTAAATGTCACATTCCTGCTGCAACAGGAGTTCTGTCCCCAAGGGAATTCCCTTTCTGTTGGCAGAATTCCTGTCCAGCCACTACTCTTCTGGAAATATTCAAATCCCATAGGGAATGCCATACCCCTCTCAAAGCAGAAGTCGGCGAGGGCTTTGCAGCTTCGTGGGATGTGCAGTGGAGAGGGTATCACTTGTAAAAACTGAAGTTGAAAACATGACTATCTTCCCCTAATTTGCTGAAATTAAAGTCATTCCAGAGCTGTCCATCAATCCCTCAATCAGTTGCATTGTCTGAGGGATATTTTCAAAGCTGCCAACGTTTACATGGCCTTAAAATGCCTTTTTCTTGAATAATATAAAGGAAGTATCCCACACTTCAGCCCTGAAAATTTTTAACTGTGGTAGAACACTCAAGGTAAAATGTGGGGTCAGAGATAAAATCACCTGAGGGCAGTTAAATCAGATTTTACTCCAGATTTAACAGTACTCTTGTTAATAGCTATTTAACATTTAAATCTGGGTGAAAATTCTTGAGTTTTCTTCCCAAAATTTTTCCCAACTGGGAATTTTTCTCCAAATCCTGGACCCAGAGATAATGGACTCTGCAGCTTTAGGGAAACAGAAAATGAAGTCAAAAGCTGCCTTTACCTCACAATAAACAGATTAAACTGGAATTTTACTTGGATTACCTGCAGGTTTATGGGTGATACATGGAAAACAGCATCAGGGAAAGTTTTCTGTTGTTCCACCACTTGTTATCAGAATTTTGGCTGCAGGTTTCAACAAGAACATTTTGAGCAGCTCCAGCAGACCTTAAAGGGATAAATTTGCAGTTTAATTTAAATTCTCAACAGGCAACAACCACCAACACCGCAGTGTTTTATAACAGCACAGGTACTTCTCACTTCTTGTCTGTCATAAAACTGAAATTCCACCCAAACATCTGTTAAAATAGATTTGGTGATTGGTCAATAACTTTTTTTCCATCAAGAATTTTGGAAAATTCTGTCTTTGGGATCAGGCTGCTTTTGGTGTAGCGTTGACCACACAGGAGTGGGATGGGCAGGGAATACAGAGTTCCTCTGGGATGAGAAGTCTGGATCAGTGAGGGAAATATCTGCATTCCAGTGCTGTCACCCACCACAGCTGCCAGGAGTTTGGCTGTTTAATATTAATCCTCCCAGGGATGTGAAAGTCCTGCTGAAATCCCTGTCTGGGATTGTCTGGCTCATCCCAGGCCTCCAGTTCATTTTCCCTGGCTGGTATTCCTGAGGATTTGCTCTGTGCCTTGGCTCTCAGACCCTTAAACCACGGGCTGAGTTCTGGGAGACACAAGTCCCTCATTAGGCCACCCCTAAATGTGATTTCTTCCAACCATCCATCAGGCAGAGCTTTGGTGCTGCTTTCCAGCCTTAATTTCTCTTTTTCTGTTGGAATTCTTTGTTAAACCTGACATCCCAGCCATACATTTTAATGTTTTGTGTTCTCCTCTCTGTGATGTTTATTCTCTCCTGGTTCAGATCTGTGTGCCAGCACTTCAAATAGTTTGATTTTCCAAATCAGTCATGCTCTTGCCTCTGAAATATTCCTGTGGACAGACCATTTTCAGTTGAATCCAAAATGGCTTTTTTTTTCTTGCTTGTTAGGAATTTAAATCCAACTGCTCTAGCAGTGAGCTATCGAAATTAATTCCTTTGCTACCTCACCTACACCATGAGGTAAAAGCCGCTGTGTGGGGAATGATTCCAGGTGCTTTTATTACGTGGAGGAATTTGGAGTTTCCCAGCCCTGTTATCCTGACATGCATAGACTGCTCTGGGAAATGCAGGAATTCCAAATGTGGGTTTTTCTAGGAAATCTTACGGGTCTGTCAGTCACTGAAAGCACATTCAGGCTTTGGGGGGCTCTCTGGAGTGCCTCGACTCTGTTTTCTGTACATGGAAGGAGTCAGACCCACCCCAGCGTGTGTGAACATTATCCATCTGCAGGAGCAAATGGCTCCCAGAGGATCAGATCCTGTTCTCAGCTGCCGTCCGTAATTCAGATTAATTGGGCACACAGAACGTGGCTAAATGAATCCTGCGTTGACACCAGGATTGTTCAGGGAAGTGTGATGGGATGTGTCAGCACTCCAGGCAAAGTGCAGCATTAACAATACTCCAAGGGTGAGGGATGGGCTTGTAGGGAGCCATTCCCATCCCTTATTTTGTGTCACTGGAATTCCTTTAGAGGCTGACAAAGAGCGAGTGAGCAAATTTCAGTCCCAAGCTCCTCAAACAAATCGAGCAACCCGTGAGGAACGAGCCCTCAGCCCCAGCGCTGTAACGAGGCCTTGCTTTGCACGCTGTTCTCACCCCGCATTTGTGCTTTAATTCTTCGTTTTAATGCCTCATTTTCAGGTTGAAATAAACCTCAAACGTTACCCCACTCCCTACCCAGAGGATTTAAAGAATATGGTCAAATCTGTGCAGAACCTGGTGGGCAAACCCAGCCACGGCGTGCGGCCCGAGAACTCGGCCCCGGCTGCCAGCACTGACCCCACGGGGAAGGACAAGTACGAGCACAAGTGGCCCCTGACCCCCAAGGAGATTTCAGTGGAGGTAAAGTGAAGGATCCTTGTTCCTCTCCCGAATTCCAGGCTCTGTTCTAAGGGTTGTAAACCACCCAGTGATGTTCTGATCTGCTGTGAACCTCAGACCCCAGACGTTCTCGTTTCACCCATGAAGTTTGATACTGAGTTGCTGAGTTTCATTCCGTTTTCTGTTGAGTTGCCGTTCTTCCCAGTGCCCCAGAATTTTGGGGTTGAAATCTGCCTAGTTGGGGATTTTGCTGTTGACTTCTGCCAGCACCCTGTTAAATTTCAGTGATGTGGGACTTGCGTGTGACAGGAGGATGGGCCCAGGCACCATTTCCATCCCATCCCAGGGAATGCGTTTAATCCGTGGAAGACCCCTTGGTTCTGTCTGGCCCTGCTGTGCCGGGAGGTTCTGCTCCTGGGATTCCTCTTAGGAGCAATTAACCCTCCAATTAACCTTGCCCAGAGTTAATGAAGGCAGCAGGAGAGCTTCTCCCACCGCAGGGACCGCGAGGTTGCAGGATCCACCTCTTCCTGTGTCTGCCAAGCTCAGGGACAAAGCTCCATTCCAGGATTAACCACCTAAAGGTAAATTCCCAAATCCTGCATTCCTGCTGTTGCAAAAATTCCTGCTGTTGCAAAAAGCAGGAGCTTGGCCTCATCTGCCCCACCAGACCTGTGTGCAGGCACCATTCAGAAACAAGGGAGATCCCTTCCCCTGGGAGTTTCTAAGCTTGGAGACGTCTGCAGGAATGCCGGCATTCCTGAAAATCTTTGCAAAGCCTTGATGTTAAAAAGAAATAAATGAGGAAAAGGATTCTCACGTTCTTTTTCACTCCTTTGTTTTCTAAACATTATGGTAAACTCATTGTCTCTGAAATACTCCTGTCTCTGGCCAGTCCTGGGTGCAGGAATTGTTCTCCCTCAGTTTTCCATGTCTTTGGCACAATTATTACATATTCAGCTGCAGCTGCTCTGTCAGGGCTGTGTTTCATTTGCAGTTAAACGTTTTCATTTCTTAAAAAAATAACCCACCAAAGCTTTCTCTTGAAGTTGGCTCCAGAAGACTTCAAATTCAGGCACGATTACGATTAGGACTGAAATATTTCAGTTAAATATTTAATTGAAACGAAAATATTTAAGTGAAATCATTCCTGTTTTCACCTAAATCTGAAATCTCAGATTTTAATTTCCCTGGTACAAAGTCAAGAGTGGTACCACAGCTATTCCAGCAGCTAAAGAAAAGGAATGTTCCTGTCCTCCTTCCCAGCCACTGCCACCGGGAGGGTGTTGGGCTCCCATCAGGGTGGTGCAGACACACTTCCCTCTCTTTGGCTTCCTGCAGCAGGATAAAAACCCGTGGGAAGGTGCAGACAAAGCGTGAATGGTTTTGTGAACAATATTGGCCTGATTCCAGTTGTAACCCGTTAAATAAAGCGTAATTAAGCTCCATTTGCTTTTCAGATAATTAGGAGACAAACTCAGGCCTCGAGTTAAAATAGACTTTGAAATTGCAGATGTGTTCTGGTGTAGCTGAAGACTGAGGGCAGTTTCTGATGCCCAGGTAATTGGATTTCAGGTGCAGTGCTCACTTCTCACCCTCAGATAAGCTGGGCTCCTTTCTGATCTCCGTTGGGTTTTCCTGCAGTTAATTTACACGTGCCTCTTCAGAAACTGTTTCTGAATCAGGAAAGGGAGCCTCTGGAATGAGGAGCAGGCTGCATTTCACAGCCCCTGGACCAGCCTTCACCTTCACTTACAATAAGCAAACAATGCCTTGGTTAATCATCAATTAAAACAAAACCTCTTCATCGTTACGAATTCTTTTTGAAAGACGTGAGTTTTGGCCAAAGAGGAGCTTGGGATTATTTAGGGAGTTGTGATGCCTTTCCATGAGAAACCGAGGAACACCAAAATCAGCAAGTCAGGTCTTTGTAGTTCGTGTCCTTGGTGTGTTTTGTGTGATATTTCTCTTCCCAGTTGCTCTGGTGGTTTTCACCCTGTATTTTCTCCTGGGGAGCAGCTCAGCACAGTTTTCTGTCCTCTTCCTGTATCCTTCCCCAGTTAGTCCTGAGGAATCAATCCTGACACAACACAATTGTATTCATCTCTTCCCTTTCTTCTTGCAATTTTCTTCCTATTAGTGACCTTTTTGTTCCTGAGCTTGTGAGAGGAAGGTCCTCTTAAAGAGAGTGGAATTGAATGGAATATCATTGGGGTTTGTACAGCGTTTTTCACATTCATGGCATATTCACAAGTGCCAGAGTAGTTCTTTCAAAAGTGCATTGATTTTTCTTGGAATAACTTGACTGGGAGATAAAAAGGAAAAGAAAATCCTATAAAGTAGGAAACTTCATGCACCTGAAATAAACCCCTGCGTTCATCATCATGTCAAAAATGGAACTGCTGCTGCTTCCAATCTTACAGCAAGTGGGGGGTAGTTTCAGCTTATAACTCCTGGAAGTTTCATGGCACAATATTGGGATTCTAGGTTCAAGATGAAGAAAATAAAGAAGCCCCAAAGATCCCCCTGTCTGACACTGAGAACACCCCAAAATCACCTCTGGAAGGCCCGGGCAGGGAGGACAAAGCTGAGGGTGCCCAAAGCTCAGAGGTACAACCAGACCTGGGCTCCACAGGTGGAGAACTTCACCCTCTGCAATGCTGAGCCCTCTGCTGGCCCCAAAAAATGGGCTTTTCCACCAGTTTGTCACCCTGCACTGGGAGGTGGCTGTGCTGCACTGGGGGCTGCTTGTGTGGACTGGGCACGTGTGGAGCACTGGGATCTCTGCACGGGGAAGGGAAGGCTGGACTGGATCACTCCGTGTGGGAATCAGCATGGAACTGTGTTGCCTTAAATGTCAGCCCTCAGGGGGTTAATGAAACTGAGGGTCCTGTTCTGGGAAGGTCCTGCCTCCAGCAGAACACCCAGTGCAGAGGGATTGGAATAGCTCAGGTGTAAATAGAACTAAATTCTGCAAGGAAAAGCCACGTGGCAAATGCTCCTGCAAAGCTCTGTTACTACAAAAAGTAGTTAATGGAGAGTAAACCTCTGAAGGTTTCCTCCTTGAGAGTAAAAGCAAAAAAAAAAAATTAAAAATATTGTAGCATTTAACATTCTAACAGCGTGGATTTGGTTTGGGTGCTCCAGTTTAAATTGTTTCTCTAACTATTACATCTCTCCCTATGGACTTCCCTCTCCAAACTCCCTGGAGTACCTTTACCAATCCTCCTGTGCCACCCATCCCTGTCTCCCCATCCTCCTCATCCCTGAACTTTCTGCAGGGATCAGAAGGGCCCCAAAATTCCTAAGAGCCTAAACGTCCTCATTTAAAATATCTTTTGAAGGCTGAGTCCCTCTTCCCTCCCCCACTTTGACTGCTGTTCTTTTCAGCACACGTCCTGTTGCAGGGCCTGTTTGAAGGTCGAGATGTGCCGACCTCTCAGGCAGTTCATTAAATCCAAATCATTTCAATTTAGCCACAAACCCCTTAGAGACAAAGCCATTTTAATTAAGGATAGCTACAGGGACAGCTGAATCTCTGGAAGGACTCAGCACAGATAACTGAGCGAGGAGCCCTCACTCCTGAAATACCAATTGTTTGCTCTCGGTTGGTGTTTGTTTATTTCTACTGGCAGCGTTTTTCTGTGACCTTGACTTCATCAAAGATGTTTACACGGCCTTGATGTCTCTTGCAAGTTCCATCTGGTTTGTCCACATTTCCAGAACCAGAGCACATCACCATCATTTTGAGGAGTGTTTGTGTAGGACTAATTAGTACTTTCTGCTGATGAATCAGGCCCTGCCCGTATGGCGGGGTCTGGGCTGCCGAGGAGCAGGCTGGGAGATGTTTGTGCTTTGCAGTCTGAAGCTGTTCCCTGTGTTTACTGTGCGTTGTTGTGTTCCTCAGGATGCCTTTGGACATCCTGGCAGTGAGATGAGGATAGGGGAGCTCCGTCCCTCCCTGCCCGAGACGCCGCTCTACCCCCCCAAACTCGTCCTTCTGGGTAAAGACAAGAAAGGTACTGACTGATTTACAACCTCTGAGATTAAAACGTGCACAGAAACCTTGCTGGAGATGTTCTGCCTCTGATTTTAAACTGTAGCCCGTGGATATTTGTGTAGCTGTCTGTATCTCCACAGTCTGAACTTTAAAATGTGTTTTTTCTGGAGTTCAGTTCTCGAACACCACCCCCTGAAAGCGTTTGCTGTGTTTTGTTTCAGAGTCGACAGATGAGTCTGAAGCAGATAAGATCCATTGTCTGAATAACAGCGTTTCCTCAGGCACTTACTCAGACTATTCCCCTTCCCAGGCTTCCTCAGGGTCCTCCAACGCGCACGTAAAAATGGGCTCCCTGCAGACCACGGCTAAAGAAGCAGTGAATAACTCTTTGTGGGGGAACAGGTGTGCCATCTTTCCTCACACAGCTTCTTCTTGCATTTTGTCCCCTCTGTGCCCTCAGAGTCTCCCCGTTAGGGGGTTTGGTTTTAACCCCGCGTGTTTATCCCGTGTTTGCTGTGCAGAGCTGGCCGCTCTCCACGCTCCGTAAACGCCAGGGGTTCCACAGCTGGGGGTTCAGCTCCGTGCCACCACCGGGCCGTACGGCTCCTGCAGACGGAGCTGCAGGTGGTGCAGTTGGTGTCCCATTGGTGCTGTCCCAGCTCCCTCTGCCCTGGGCCTCCAAGAAGGTTCTTGGAGAGTCATAACCTGCACTGGAAGCATTCCAGGAACACCCTGTCCCTGCCGTAAATCACCTCGTGTTCCATCCATTAAGGAGAGGCTGGGGCTTCCTCACTGGGGGAGAACAGACACAAACTGCCCCTGGTATCTCTGCTTAAAACGTGGGGAAAACCTGCACTCATCCGTTATTTTTGCAGCAGGAAAATCTGTTCAGCTGGATTTCTGGGAACACGGCATCGAGCCAGCCAGGCCTTTGAGTGACTTCTTAGTTTCTCCATGTGTGTGTCCCGACAGAATCCGTGCTCCAGGGCAAAAACCTGCTGCCATCATTCCCATGCCAGTGGCACGGCATCCATGGAGTTTCCAACAGCTTGAGAGTAGCTCAGTGGGTGCTCAAAGCACTAAGGGGGCAGGTTTGATTTCCGGCCTCGGTGATCCTTGTGGGGCCCTTCCAACTCAGAATATTCCATGATAAGAATCCCCGGTGTCTCCCAGTGCACTCCCAAAGCCGGAGCACAGATGGGAGAAGGCCGGGCTGCTTTCCCAGGACGTGGTTCTGGCGAGTGCCGGCGTGCTGGCGCAGTGGGCATTTTATCTTGTTGCCTTCTCTTGTCCTTGCAGGCTGGCGCAGTCGTTCCCACAGCCCCTGGAGACCAAGCCATTGCTGAGCCAGCGGGAAGCGGCTCCGGCCGGGAACGTCCCGGCGCGCCCGGAGCGGCGCCCGCTGAGCGACGCCTTTGCCGACAGCTGGAACGACGGCTCCCACTACGACAACACGGGGTTCGTGGCCGAGGAGAGCGCGGGGGACAACCCCAACGCCAACCCCCTGCTGAGCACCAAATCCAGGAGCTCCTCCGCGCACGGCCGCCGGCCGCTGATCCGGCAGGACAGGATCGTCGGCATCCCCCTGGAGCTGGAGCAGCCGACGCTCAGAAACGCTCACGAATCTGAAGTGCCTCCTCCCAACCCTTGGCAAAATTGGACCAGAACCCCCAGTCCTTTTGAAGACAGGACAGCTTTTCCTTCCAAACTGGAAAACACCCCCACCACCAGCCCTTTGCCCGAGCGGAAGGATCACGTCAAGGAGTCTCCCGAAATGACGAGCACTTTCACTCCGGGAATTCCGTGGGAGTATCACGATCCCAACGCTAACAGAAGCCTCACGAACGTCTTTTCCCACATCCACTGTCGCCCGGACCCCTCCAAAAACGTCATTTCCATCAGCAAGAGCACGGAGCGGCTCTCCCCGATGATGAGGGATTTAAAAACAAACAAGTTCAAGAAGTCGCAGAGCATCGACGAGATCGACATCGGTGCGTACAAGGTGTACAACATCCCCCTGGAAAACTATGCATCCGGGAACGACACCGTGGGCCCCCACGAGCGGGTGGACAAGCTGCTGGGCCCGGAGCACGGCGTGCTGAGCATGTCCCGCAGCCAGTCCGTGCCCATGCTGGACGACGAGCTGCTGACCTACGGCAGCGTCAAGGCGCAGCCGCAGCACAAGGCGTCGGTCACCAAGAAGGTCTATCAGTTCGACCAAAGCTTCAACCCCCAGGGCGCCGTGGAGCTGCCGGCCGACAAGAGGCTCCTGCCGCCCTTCCAGCTCAACGCCGAGTACCTCCCCCAGCCGACCAAGAGCCTGCCCCAGGAGCTGGTGAGCCCGCGGGGCTACCGCGGCTACGCGCCCGTGGAGCCCATGTTCTCCTTCTCGCAGCCCTCGGTGGGCGAGGAGCCGGCGGGGGCCCCGTTCCCCGGCCAGGCCGCCCGGCCCGGCTTCCTGCGCAGGGCGGACTCGCTGGTCAGCTCCACGGAGATGTCCATGTTCCGGAGGGTCAGCGAGCCCCAGGAGCTGCCCCCGGGGGACAGGTACGGCCGGGCCCCGTTCCGCGGCGCCCCGGAGCGCCAGGGCAGCATGGCCGTGCCCGAGGCCCAGTTCCTCAAGCGCAATGGGCGCTACGAAGACGAGCACCCTTCCTACCAGGAAGTGAAAGGCCAGACCGGGAGCTTCCCGGTCAAAAACCTCACGCAAAGGAGGCCCCTGTCGGCACGAAGTTACAGCACAGAGAGCTACGGCACGGCCCAAACGCGGCCGGTCTCGGCGAGGCCCACCATGGCAGCTCTGCTGGAAAAGATTCCGTCAGACTATAACTTGGGTAACTATGGCGACAAGCCTTCCGATAGCAGTGATATAAAGCCAAGGCCTCCCCCTGGGAAGGGAAATGAGAGCTGTGCTAAAATGCCCGCTGACTGGAGACAACAGCTACTTAGACATATAGAAGCTAGAAGGTTAGACAGGGTATGTTTGGCATTTCTCTGCAATTAATGCCTTTAGTTGTGTGTTTCGGTGTGTCAAACGATTTGCACGCGCAGTGGGGACCACCAGAATTCCCAGGGATGACATTCCTGCCGTGGGGTCAGAGGGAGCGGCCCGTGAGGGCCTGGGGGGTGCTCAGCTGGAGTGAGGGGTCCCGGTCAACCCAGAGACTCCACACTGGTGCTGCTCCTTGGTGCATTGGGGGTGGTGACTCTGGATCCTGGGTAAATCCAGAGGCTCTGCCCCAGTGCACGTCACTGGGGTGGTGACGCCTGCAGCTCTGCCCAAAATTAGGAAGAACCCTGAGGTTCTCCCTGCCCACGGAAGTGCTGCTGGAGCCGCCACGTCAGTGACGACCGAGAGCTCGGGGAGATGCTGGGCACATCCTGGCAGTAAAAGGGAATAAAGGAAAAAGGGAATAAGTAATACAATGTATTTTAGCTCTCGTGTCACTGTAGTGCAGGGGGTTTAAAGGTGTCTCTTCACTGGGAAATATCCCTGGGTACCCACTGCCACTGTTTTAATGGGAATGTGGTCATTACTCCTTGTAGCTGTAGGAAGTTCTGCTGATTTGCCTTCTATCCAAAGGGTACTTTAGTGCATGATTCTGTCATTACCTATTTAATGATCTAATCCATGAATCCGATTTACTCCATGATCCGAAGTGGTTGTGACAAACTGCTGTGGTGACATGCCTACGAAGGCAGTTGCCAAATGTGTCCACATATCTGCTTTATGCTGGAGCCTCCTGAGCTGGTTGTTAATACTCTCCTTACCTTCCAGTTGTGATGTGATGATACTAAAATATCGTTAAGGATCAAATGGGGAAACTTTAAAAAGGGGCTCCAAGGCTGAAGCGTTTTCCTCCTTCAGCTCTTTTCCTTGTGCTGTGTAAACTGGAAAACGCCTGATGCCCAGGGAAGCCAGTGCACCCCGAGGAGAGCCCTTCCTGGTGGAAAGAAACACTTCCCAGATGTTGTTTGTTTAAGGAATATCTTCACCCCTAGCTTACAACGTGTGTTAAGGAATACTGAGCTCCTGGAAAGCCGATGCTGGCGGCTCTCCCTGATCCCTGTGAGGTGGTTCCTGCTGGTTGCAGAGCTCCAAGGAGCTGGGCTGCCTGCTGGAGGCTGTGCTGGTGGGAGCGGCTGCTCCAGGAGAAGCCCCTGTCCCTCGGGATCTGTGTCCTGGCTCATCCCCTGTGGGCAGCTGGGTTTTTGGGAGCAGGATGGGGCAGAGCCCTCTCACACAGGGTTTGCTCCTCATGCCAGACCTGTGTCTCCGGCCCACCCAGAGACCGAATTCGGCCCTATTTGATAGAAATACAGGCAAAATCAAGACTTGCAGCACGTGCTAGAACTGCAGATCCCCACACCCCTCCTGTGCTGTCAGCGTGGAAGTCCTCTCTGGTCCCCATTTTCTGTACAACGAGCAATGTACTTGCTGTGTGTGACCCAGTGCATGCCTGGGGGAGCTCCTGGTTCTCAGTACTGTTTGTTGGCTTAAACTAAAACTCTGTGAACTTAACCATGTATGTGTGAGACTTAATTCTGAGCATGTGTGTTCATATGTGTCCCGTGGTTGTTTCCTCTACTCAGAGCGCTGCTTACAAACACCACACAGTTAGCCTTGGCATGCTGCACTCTGGAGGGGTTTCAGCCATGCATGCCGGCCGAAGCATGACTTTAAACTTGCAGCCTAAATCTAAATTTGAAAACCAAATGCTTCAAGAGCTACCTCTACCGAAAGTAAGTATGGGCTAGCCAGCATTCCCGGCGTTCCCGGTTCATTAACAATCCTTGCTTCCTCCTGGTTTAGCTTCTGCCTACTCCTCGTGCTTTTCCGGTGCCCCATCCAAAAAGCAAGGGGGTGGCAGTGGTGCAGTTTTGCTCCTGGGTGCTCTTGCTTTTTGGATTCCGTGGCTCCCGTGGCTGTCATTCCTGCTTTCCTGCTCTCCTCGCGCAGACCGGGGCCGTGGTTTGCTCAGTGGGGAACGTGGTTTGCTCTGTCACCGTTTGATCCCAGGAAAATGGGTGTGGAAGTGTTCCATGTGCCTTTAAACAGGCTCCAGGAGACAGGGATTGTAGTCCTGTGATCGCTGAGGAGCTTTGAGCACGTTACCACACCCAAGCCCGATTTAAACTTTAGCAGTGTAACACCTATAAAAGAGAATATTTTCCTTATTTGTTTACTGTTTATCTCAGATCTGTTATCAATATATTATTGACAAGTACAGGCATACAAAACTGTGCATTTCCAGGAAATATTTGAAGGGAAAAGCCCCTGCAGTAATCCAGAGAGGGACATTGCTGCAGGATTTCCAGGGAGGGGATGCTGACGCCTTTCTCTGCATCCGGAGCCAGGAGGGACAGGCATCACTCAGCCTCTCCCTGCCTTGGCACGGGAGCTGAGGGACAAATTAACAGCATCTCCGAGAGTAATTAAAGGGCAGCAGAGCCCAGATCCAGGCGTTCCAATGGGATCATCTGTGCTGGCATTGCTGGGCTGGCCCCTGCCCAGGCCGGAGCAGCCTGGCCAGCAATTCCCAAAGGAGGGTTCCAAGGCTTCAGAGCTTAGCTCCAAGGTTTTGGGGAGAACAGGATCATTTAGCAGGAGCTTGAGCCAGCCGTGAGCCCAGACCCCGGCCCTGCTCTGCTTGCTGATCCCACCCGTGCTCCGCAGCGGAATTCCGGACAATCCGAGGCAGGATGGCAGCACTCAGGGAGCAGTGTCAGGCCCTTCCCGCTGTTTCCCTCTCTCCATTCTCTGTCACATCCATCCCCCGCTGTCCCTGGGCCCTGTCCTGCTCCCAGTCTGTGCTGCTCTGTCGTTGGGCGGGTGGCTCCGAGGGGATCCCGCCTGGATGTGTGTGCTGGGCCTGGATGACATTCCCGTGGTGTCTCTGCTTCCCAAGAACTTGTTTGTCTGCTCGGGAACGTGCCAGTTCTTGTCACGAGTCCTTGGAAAAATCCATTTGGCATCAATCCCCCCAAGTCATGGTGCTCCCACACACGTTAGGAATGAGGTGTTTTATAGCACTTCCAGGATTTTAGGCTGTAGATAAATGTGGATGCTAATGATGAATGTCTGAGGGAATTCAGGAATCTGCTCAGTGATATATTTTGGGGTGTGGTGTGATGTGGATTATTCTGCTTTTCTATTTCACCAGCATTTCATTGCTCCATGTCCATAAAAAACTGTGATGCTGAACTGCATTAAGGGGTTGTTCTCTTACTGTACTGGTTGGGAAGATTATTGTTGGGAAAACTGCTGCAGGGGAGAATTATTGTTGAAAAAATACTGTGTGTATTTAGTATTGTTTAATTTTATTCCTTCCCATGTTCTAAGGAATTTGCATTTCTTAATGAATCCAGGCCACAGCAGTTCAGTCTTTGCCACTCCTCCTCCCTCCTTCCCATGGCCTGGATTCAAGAGAGAAATGAGTGAGCTCTGGCTGTCAGGAAATCAAGTTTAGCCATTAATTACTTCGAAAATGTTCATGACATTGATTGTACTCCATGCAGAAAACGTTGGAATTCCTGCTTTTCCTCTTCTCTCCCAATTTAAAAGGTGTGGGGTTGGGTTGAGCCTGTCCCAGCTCAGAAAATGGCCAAGATTGCAAGGGGGCCAAATCCATTTTGCTGCAGAAAATGAATTCCCAGGATTTCCCTGTTCCTTGAGAAAGCTGAGAGCACCCTCTCCATTTTTCCTTTTCCCTCTGGATGCAAACTCCCCTCTGCAGATGGGAGAGGAACAGCACTTTTCCAGCGGGATCCTTCCCATTTCTGGCATCCAGCTCCCAGTTAAAAGTTTTAAAGCTCGTGGTTTGGTGCATCCCATTCCCAGAAGTGTCTCCTGCCACCTTCCGTGGGGAATCACAGTCAAGGAGGAGGGAAGCAGAGGTTCCCTTTGGAATCAGCCAGGGGAGGGCACCCAGTGAGGTCCATGAATTGATCCTTGGGATCTGAGTGGATTCCAGGACAGCTCTGGAGGGGATGGCTCCTTTGTCCATTTTAATGGCTGTAAAGAAAGCTCTACAGGGAGGACTTCTAACAGGGAAAATGTTTTTCTAGTGGTTTTTAACAGAAGGAAAAAATCACAACTTTCATGATTTTTCTGGAAGCCTTCTTGAATGATGGAGGCATTTTAATGAAAGTTTTCTTTCATTTTAAATTATCAGGGGTGAATTTTTTTTTACTTCACCTCTGAGATGTGATTTAAATCATGATTCCTTCTATTTACTTTTAAACTTCTGTTAAAAATTGGTTTTTAAATGACAAGTTCCCAGCTTTCACGTTTCAAAGCTAATTTGATTTATTCTTCAGCCAACTAAAGAAGAGTATCCTGATTTTTTTTTTTTAATCTAAACTGGAGAAGGAATTGCTTGAATGGAAGAGGGGAAAAATAGATTCTTTTTGTTCCTTTGCAGATTCCCATTAATCAGGACTCCATAACACCACACCAGGTGCTCTTAGTGGTAGGACAATGTTGGAATTTTGGGAAGTCTGACACCCACGTTGGGAAAATTTCCAGCGACAATAAAGAAATAGAGACACAGATAATGGAAAAAATCAGGATGGGGCAAAAAAAGCACACACCCCCTCAAAAGTCCTGGAAACAGGAGGGAAATACAGGGGGAAAAGTGACAAGGAGAGAACAGGGAATGATAATAACACTTAGGAAATTTTAAATGTGTGTTATGGCCGTTCATGTTGAGGAAAACATTTAATTCCAGGTTAATATTGTGCATAAAATGTCCTTGGCACAACCCAGCCCCAGCCTGGGAGCCCTGGGAGCTGCACACGGAGCCGGCACAACCTCAGCAAGGCCAGCAGGGAACGTTTCCTGCAGAAAACAGAAACCATTTGGTGGCAAATACTTTCCGAAGAGGTTTCTGCTGCTTGAGGGAGCAGTCAGAAAGGCCTCACTCCGTGCGCAGTGGCAAACTGCTCCGGTGTGCGATTGTGCCGGAATTCGTTTGTCTGGAAGCGCCGAGCCACGTGCAGTGAATCCCCTCTCTCCTCCCCCCGTGCATTACTCTCATCATTCCTCTCGTGCGCCTCCCAGGCTCTCCTGCGTGCCGAGAGCCCCCCGGCCCCGCTGTGCTGGGGGACTCCCGGCAAAGCGGGCCTTGTGGCAGCGGTGCCGCGCAGGCTGCTGGGTGGTTTGTGACGTGCTGAATGTGCGGAGGGTTTGCTGCCTGGTGTCTAAAGGCTGCCCTGCCTTTGTGAACAGAGCCCCTCGCAGCAGAGCGGCCTCCTGGACAACGGGCAGGACGTGGAGGTGGCCGTGGGCAGCCCCTGGACCCCGTACCCGCTGGGCCGGCGGGACGTGCCCCCCGACACCGTCACCAAGAAGGTAAGGAGTGCCCCGGGGCCTGCTGCTGCCGCGGGAGCAGGGCTCAGGGCACAGCTCTGGGACACACCTGGCGCTGGTCCGGGCCTTAGAGCCACAGCTGGGGGGGTTCGTGCCCCTTTTCGTGCCCCTTTTCGTGCCCCTTTTCGTGCCCCTTTTGTGTGTGTGGTGCCGTGGGCTGTTCCCGGCCTCGTCCTGCAGAGTCTCATCCCAGAGTCTCATCCCGGTGATGCCGCTCAGTTCATAAAAAATACAAGTGTTGGGATGGCTCCAGCCTAGCCCTGCACAGGTGCAGTTGTTTGGCTGATAAACTCCCTAAAAAGGGTTTAATTCCTGGTGCCTCGTGGTGCTGGATATTGAATTCCAGCGCCTGGAGCTCCCGGGCAAGCACTGGCTGCTCCCTCCCAGCCCCAGCTCAGCTCATGGATACAGGAACTGCTGGTTTGGGCTGCTCTGACCATAAAGATGGAGAACAGAATTCCTGACAAACTCAACCGTGTTGGAGGAGGAGCTGCACACGAGCCAGGATAATCCCAGGGATCACTGTCTGCACGGAGATCCATCCTGCTCATCCCTGAGTCCCTGGAGTGAGTGACACCACAGGGAAGTCACAGTGTGCACACTGGTGCTGCTGTGTGCAGTGATCCAGAGGATGTCCCAGCTGCTCCACAGCTTCTCTCCAGGGCAGCTGCAGAAGCAGCAGCCCTTGGCTTCACAGAAAAATGCAGCTAGAAATCCAGGAGAATTGCTGGAAGATGGGAAACAAAAGCCATTGCTCCCAGAGATGCCTCCCGAGCAGGTGAAGGTGAGGAGGAGGAGGCTGAGATGATGGGTGAAGGAGTTGGCTCTGACAGCCAAGTTGTTTATCCTCTGATATGCCAGAAATTAGGATGAGAAATGTAGGAGGAGACACTGCTCATCTTCACCGGCATTTTGGGATGAAAGCTGCTTTCCATTCTCAGTGGGACACTATGGATGTGGTGCCTCTGCACACTCAGCGCTGGAATAGTTCAGCAGCAGCACCATCAGAACCTGCAGGTTCTGTTTCCGTCTCAGTATTTCCATCCCTGGCTGCTCAGATGTGCTAAAGCCACACTTCGTGTGACCCACCCAAAATGTGCTCCCTCAGCACAGCAATCCCTCCTTCCATCCTCTGGCAGCTCCTTCAGGGGGGCTGTCAGTGTTGGACAGGGAGCTGAAAATAATTCACTTTTGTGGTGGATGTCGAGTAAAGAATTCCAATGGAATTGGGGAAGCAGTTTGCATAATAGAGGTCTTTCTGTGCAGAAGGAATAATTCCCATTTCAAGAGAAGCACACAAGAGCCATGGTGGCAATCCACATGCAGAAGGATCTCCTCAAAGTCTATTAACAGAGAGAAAATTCTGGAATCCTGAGAGCTGTCTGCTCCCC
This sequence comes from Atrichornis clamosus, assembly GCA_013400975.1. Taxonomy (NCBI): domain Eukaryota; kingdom Metazoa; phylum Chordata; class Aves; order Passeriformes; family Menuridae; genus Atrichornis; species Atrichornis clamosus. Next base: position 34,526 of record WBMZ01003066.1, read on the forward strand.
TTCCTCACCAGGGGTCTGCCATGTGCTGGTGTGACAACGCCCATCTCCTCTCCATGGAAATCACCTCCAGTATCCCAGAACCCGGGGATGAAAATTCAGCAACTGTTTGAAGTCTTTTATAAAATCTTCTACAGAAGTGAAGTTCAACACAGCAAACAATTAAATGATATCAATATAAATTGTGATACATGGTTAGTTTTTCCGTGGCTCCTGCAGAGCAGAGCTGTGCTTGGGAAACATGGGAAGAGGAGCTGAGAGGTGTAATTCCAAGGGGAAGGTGGATGGATGGACTGTGCCCTCAAGCTGATGTAGAATCATGGAATCATTTACGTTGGAAAAGACCTCTAAGATCATGGAATCCAGCCATTAACTGGTGTCAATATAACCACATATAGACACTGATAAGTGTTCCCAAATTCCCCCATGGCGCTGCTCCCTGTGTAGTGATGGCCTGTTAGGTTGGGAATGCTGCACTGGCATCATTCCTTAATTATCTGGGGGGTGAGAGGTTGTTTCCGTCCCTTGTGCTGCTCATAATGCAGATTAAATGCCCATTTTGCCTCAAGCAGGATCATTCATATGAGCATTCCATAATTTATGGGCTACTTCTGTGGAAAAGTTGGATATTTTAATCTCCTGGTGGAATAATCCACAGAGTTATTAAAAGGTGATTGCATTATTTAGGTGACTGCCTTGCCCACAAGACAAAAACAGGAGGCAGCAGCCATCCTTTCCTGGCTGGAAATAGCCAGAGTGGATGGAACTGCAGAATTTCACTTCATTTATAAAGTATTGGAGCTTCAGTTATCCCAGAAATTGCACTGGTTCCATCAAAGCCACGTTTGGCTGTGGGATTTAAGTGATGGTGCTTTCCACACTCGGAGCGCGGGATCTGTATTTGTGTTACAAATCTAATCCCAAACCGTCCTCAGAAAAACCAAGCATTCCAGGCTTTTCAGGGCGGGCTGTGATGGATGATCCACCCTACCCTGATTTATTCAATCGTTTCACTTCCCAAAACCCCCTGAGCAGCAGCACAGCCGTGACACGAGGAGACAAACTCCCCGTGTTCATCCAACATCCCGTAAGTGGCCGATCCCCCCCCGCCACACTTCCCAGGTCTCCAGTGCCACGGCCACATCCTTGCCGCCTTCAATCCTGGTTTTCCCAGCGGCGCTGGGGCTCTGGAGGTTGGAGGAGCGCGTTCCTAACGGGATGGTTGCCCACAGGCAGGTAGCCACATCCAGACGCTGATGGGCTCGCAGAGCCTGCAGCACCGCAGCCGGGAGCAGCCGTACGAGGGCAGCATGAACAAGGTCACCATCCAGCAGTACCAGCCCCCCCTGCCCATCCAGATCCCGGCCGCCCAGAGCTCCCGGGCCCCCCAGCCCCAGCGGTGCCTCATCCAGACCAAGGGCCAGCGCAGCACGGACGCCTACCAGGAGCAGGTGAGACTCCTGGAACAAACATTCCCGGCTTTTCGGGGCGTCCACGGAGAGGGGAGCCTGGGGCACGAGAGGGGCGGCTGAGCTGGGCAGCCCGGGGGAGCTCTGGTTGGACTGGGGGAGCTCTGGTTGGACTGGGGGAGCTCTGGATGGACTGGGGGAGCTCTGGATGGACTGGGGGAGCTCTGGATGGACTGGGGGAGCTCTGGATGCACTGAGAGAGCTCTGGTTGGACTGGGGGAGCTCTGGATTGACTGGGAGAGCTCTGGTTGGACTGGGAGAGCTCTGGATGGACTGGGGGAGCTCTGGTTGGACTGGGGGAGCTCTGGATGGACTGGGGGAGTTCTGGATGGACTGGGAGAGCTCTGGATGCACTGAAAACTCTGGTTGGACTGGGAGAGCTCTGGATGCACTGGGAGAGCTCTGGTTGGACTGGGAAAGCTCTGGTTGGACTGGGAAAGCTCTGGTTGGACTGGGAGAGCTCTGGCTGAGCTTGGGAAGCTCTGGTGTGACTGGGGGAACTGGTTGGACCGGCGGAATTCTGGCTTTGCTGGAGGAGCTCTTTTTGGACTGGGAGAGCTCTGATTGGAGTGGGGGAGTTCTGGATGGACTGGGAGAGCTCTGGTTGGACTGAGGAAGCTCTGGTTTGACTGGGGAAGTTCTGGCTGAGCTGGGAGAGCTCTGGTGGAACTGGGGGAGCTGTGGATGGACTGGAGGAATTCTGGTTCGCCCGGGAGAGTTCTGGCTTTGCTGGAGTAACTCTGGCTGGTCTGGGGGAGCTCTGGTTGGACTGGGGGAGCTCTGGTTGGACTGAGGGAGCTCTGGTTGGACTGAGGGAGCCCTGACTGGGCTGGGAACAGGCTGGGTCCATCCCCTTCCCCAGCACCAGCCACTAATTCCCATTTTCTCCAGGACTGACCCAGTGACACGGTTGGCACTGGGCTCCCTGAGCAGCGCTGGGATCCCCAGTCATTCCAAATTAATTTGCAGCTTCTGCCTGTCCCCAGTGACCCAGTTCAGTGCCAGCAGGGCAGGGCTGTGGGAAGACACTGCTCTGCCCAGATCAGTTCTGCCCAGCACAGCCCAGCTCCAGGCTCTGAGGAGTCTCCTCATTCCCTGGTCCTGTCCCCATCACGTTTGGCCTCAGTGACTGTGCAGGGCCTGAGGTGCAGGATGAGGTGCAGATCCATCCCTAAACCTTCCTGCTGTGGGAAGTGTTGGTGGAGCCAGGGAGCAGCTCCCGGCCCACGGCCCTGAGGTTCAGAGCTCGGGGCTGCAGAGGGAGGACGTGCTCAGCCAGCTCAGGGCGCAGTCACCGAGCTCCTCTGAACTCCCTGTTATTTTCTGTCCCATTCCCAACGCTCTCCAGAGTCACCCTGGCTCAAAGAGAGGGCTGAGCCCTGTTTGCTGTGGCAGAAGTGGCTGGTGCTCAGGGCAGGCTGTCACATCCTGGCAGTGCTCCGGAGATCCCGGAGTATTTACCCCTTGGCTTTGTCCCAGGGGTGCTGCACCTCTGACTCCTCTGGGAAAATAAAAGACCACAAGGTGAGGCCTCACTGATGGCTTTATCCCAATGTTTGAGTGAAAAATTTGGCCAGTGTGAACTCCTCTTCCACAGGTCTAAAGGGTTTTCCCCTCCTCGGAAAGACAACTTGAAAATGCATGCAAAAATCCACAGACCACAGTGAATGTTGTGGTATCACTGCAGTGTGGTAAAATCATGCCAGCACTTCCAGTTTATAGCAACATTCCAGTGGTTTTTCCCATTCTGTGGAGTGCAGGGGGTCAGCTCATCCCACTAACAGTGGGATGGGATGTGTGGGAAGGAGGTGCCGTGGCTGGGGCAGGGCTCAGTGCTGACATCCCTGTCTTTCTAACCCAGTTCTGTGTGAGGATAGAGAAGAATCCTGGCCTTGGCTTTAGCATCAGTGGTGGGATAAGTGGACAAGGAAATCCATTCAAACCTTCTGACAAGGTAAGCTGGAAATTTCCCTCTCCCTGCTCCTTGTTTTCGTGTCACAGACTGGGGACAGAGAACATGAGGGGGATGTTTGGATGTTTGTGCCCTTCTATTGTGATAATTGAAAGATTTGTCCCCACACTCGGGGGTTTTAAATTTAATTTTAGTTTTTGTTAGCAGAGTGGTGTTTGGGTTTTTTCCCAGTTAAAAAAGATGAGGGAATCAAACATCAGTCCTGGGATGTCTGACCCATATTCCCTGTCTAAGATAATTTTTCAGGCTATTTCCTGGAGAATTGTCTCTCACACATTTTCCTTTAAGACTCACTTTAGGCCCTGATTAAACTTTTTACTAAATTAATTAGAGGGAACCCTGAAGCAGCAGTAGCTGAAATTCCTGGGTTTGTAGCTGCTGGATCAAACAAAAACAGCCTGGGAATCCCTGGATCCTTATGGACCCCCAGGCATCAGTTGTCTTCTGGACTGGGAGTTAAAGCTGTCACCTGGTGGTGGTCAGGGAGACTTGGGATTCATTCTGGGAATTGCATATTTAAGATGAATAAAAGGAAGCCTAGAAAAACTCCAGCCTCTGGTGAATCCCAGCTCCCAGGGCTTAGGATTGGGAAATGGACCCCTACACCTGTGGATTTGTCTGTTTGGTGCTGTAAAACTGCCTGGAGTTTGTTGGAAAATGAGTCCTTTGGACATTTTCCTAGAGTTGATGTTCTTGATAATACTGGATTCAAATTCCAGAGACAGAACTTCCATAAACATGGAGAATGTTTGGCAAATGAGGAAATTAAAGCTCCTTTTCCCCTCTTCTCAAAAACCTGAGATCTGCCTGCAAATCAAAGGGAGAGCTTCCCCCCCACTCTGAACTACAGCAGAAAACTGCCTGGGAATGTGAAACACGTTTGGGAATGCCAGCCTGACACAGCCGGAATTCCTGGGCTATGGAAGCTGTCCCTGCCCATCCAGGGGGTGGGACAAGATGGGTTTAAAGGTCCTTCCCAACCCAAACCAGTCTGGGATTCCATGATTCAGTTTTCTCATTGGTAATCCCTGTTTTGAACTTCCAGATTAATTCCATGTAATGTGCACACCTACCAGGCGTTTTCACTATTACCCTTTCAACTCTTTATCCTCAAAACTTGTCTCCTTTGAGACTGGAATGACATTTCCTAACATCCTGGCCTTGTTTTCCACGGTTCAGGCTGTGGCGGTGGAATTGAGCTGCCTTTCCCTGTCTGGCCCTGGCCTGGGGTGACTGCAGGAGGGTCCCTGTCCCCTCTGGGTGTGGCTGCAGCTGCACCGGGACAGCTGGGGACGGAGCTGGTTTTCCCAACCACAGGAATGCAAAGCTGAGGGCTCAGGGAGGGACGGGAAGGGGATGTGTTGGAGGAATGGAAGGGTTTTATGTGTTGTTCCTCCGCACGGTCACGTCCCACACCATGACGGCAGATCCGTCATGTTTGAAGGATCAGGGAAGTGCTGGTGGCGCTGGGATGAGGGGCCGTGGAGCACAGGGAAGCCACGAGTCCTCTGGAACAGCAGTGCCACGGGTTCAGGGCACAGGGATGAGGTTCCAGCAGCCCCTGGCTCTGCTCCCGGGGTTTATCAGGTTTTCTGGAATCCCGGGCAGGGCCGTGCTCCAGGAGGCCGTGGAATCCCTCCTGGACACACAGGATTTGTGTGGTGGTGCCAGCAGGGAATTCCCTGCTGAGAGCAGTGGGAGTGCTCACATCCAGCCTTGGAGTCTGCCAGAGGGATTCCCACGGGAGCAGGGAGAGCCGTGTGGGACAGTTTGGTGTGGTCAGCAGATGGGAACCAACCTTTGGCTGGGGTTTTAGCAACTGAAATTCTGGAAACAAACCAGTCATTATCCTTTCTTGTTCATAACTTTTCCCCTTTCACTGCTCTGGAATTAAGGGCCCGTCCCACAGCCTGGGGCACTGAGGATCTCACGGGTTGAACATCAAATCTGCTTTTTAGACATCTTTTTAAAAACTTTTTTGTTTCCTAGAGGAAGCAAACGAGGATTGCTGTATCGATTATGGTACACATTATTCTGCTAATTAACACTTGCTTCATTTTAATTACCCTGCTGACAACGCTGTCACTCTTGCCCTGGTCATACTGGACTTCCTTTTGTGGTGTGGAATTTTAGTTGAGAAGGACCCACAATTACACTGAAGTAGCTGAAGGTCCCAGAGAGCTGCTCCAACCCCAGACTGGTGTCTGATGACAAACAGATTGAAACACTTTGGAGCTTCGCCCTTTGCCAGGGTATCCAAAGCCCCCAGGCCCCAGCTAGGGAGCCCCCTGTGTTTTGGGATGTAGTTCTTGGAGAAAGCATCCTAACCTGTGTTACTTCTGACTTATAGGGTATCTTTGTTACTAGGGTTCAGCCTGACGGCCCCGCCTCCAGCCTGCTCCAGCCCGGCGACAAGATCCTCCAGGTAGGGATGGCCTGGGATTCCCGGGATCTCAGCTGGCCTAAGGACACAGTGCTGGTGTGTGCAGGAGGATTTTCCCGACAGCTCTGCTTGTAGGGCCCTTTCACTGTCACTTTTAGCACAGGTGTTAAAGCACTTCTAGCGCAGGCACCTGCTTTGTGTCAGACAATCCCAGGCAGGGATTGTCCTGGGTCCAGCTCTGGGCACTCCCGAACCACAGCCTGAGGGGCTGGAGCGTGTCCAGGGAAAGGGACGGGGCTGGGAAGGGGCTGGAGCTCCGGGAGCAGCTGAGGGAGCTGGGAAGGGGGCTTGGAGCAGCCGAGGCCGTGCTCTGTGTTCCTGGGAAATCCTCATATGGTCACTGCTTACTCTAACCTTGCTTTTAAATTCCAAACACCCCTTTTTTCCCCCAAAAGGAAGCCACTCAGGACTCTTTCCTTGTGTTTTCCCTGCTGCAGGCCAATGGACACAGCTTTGTACACCTGGAACACGAGAAGGCCGTGCTCCTACTGAAGAGTTTCCAGAACACAGTAGACCTGGTTATCCAACGTGAGCTTACTGTCTAAATATTTTTTTATAAATAGTAAATACGTCTAGCCAGACCTAATGTTCAAACAGATTTATACATAGGAAACCAATTTTTTTTTGCCAATTGCTGGACCAATGGCAAACAGTAGTGCCAAATGTATAATAGTCTATGTTAGTACCAATCATCGGGAGGAAATATCGGAATTAACTCTATAAATATCTTGTTCATGTGGCTCCGTATTTAGTTCTACTTGTCAGCCTCTGGCTGTGCATTGGTGCGTTTTTTTAACCAAGTTACTTCTTAAAAGTCAATTTCATATGATTTCAAAACACAGAAGCACATACAAATCCTTTAGGAATTCTGCTGTCCATCAGAAACACTGCCTCAAAGTTGTATATGCCTTTATAAAGATGAAATATATTAACCTGTACTTCCCATGAAATATTTCTATCATGTCGCATACGAAAGTATAGAGAAGAAAATATTTTCATAAACACCTCAAAGAAAGTATATATTAAATTAAATTTAATAATGTTCATTTATTTTCAATGCAAAGATATTCTATGCCTTATGAAAATACCTGTACATATGCCGTGTGTATAGCTGGCTCCGTAGGGATCAGGAACAATTCACTATACAGGGTGAGAGACTTCTCCAATTGGAACTCTGGGACCTCGGCACAAGTGACCGACATGGAAATGGGAGAACTTCCTCTGGAATGGGTTCACTTCCTCTGGAATGGGCCGGGTTGGCCGGGGCTTGGAGCAGCCTGGGATAGTGCAAGGTGTCCCTGCCCATGGCAGGGGTCGAACAGAATGAGCTTCAAGGCCCCTCCCAACCCAACCCATTCCATGGTTCTATGATTCTGACTTCCTCTGGAATGGGTTAACTCCCTCTGGAACGGGTTAACTCCCTCTGGAACGGGTTAGCCCCCTTGGGAATGGGTTGACTCCCTGTGCTTTGGCTCTTCCCTCGATTCCATGTGCACACACTACAGGAGAACACCGAGGACAGGCAGGTTTGGCTGACGGATGGAGGAAGGTTGTGATGGTGGCAGTAAAACTCCTTTTGTTGCTGCTAATGTTATTATTTCACTTTTTCCATTTCAAATCCCCCATTGACATTGTTGTGTATTTTCCCCCCTGCTCCAGGCCCTGCCGGCCCCTGCTCGGGATGTTCCCATGGGTGAGGCTTTGTGTGATCCCTGATTGGAGTCCTTTGCAGGGATGGGAGCAGGTTTAGAGCTGGCACATCCCAAAGAGCAGCAGGTGACAGGGAATGGGTGACATTCCCAGCCCAGGGAATGGGTGACAGCCCCTGGTGTCCAAGTCCTGGTGCTGTTCCCAATGGAGAGCTGCTGGTTCAGCGGTCCCGGGCTCCAGCGTGGTTATCCCTGGCAGCCAGATGGAAAAACACAGGGAAAACTCCCTCCAGGTGTTTTCAGGGGATCCCATTGCCCTTGAGCAATGGCAAGGGGCTGAGGGAGAGCTGGTTCTGGGATAACTTGCACCATTCCCACCCAAAATTCCCAGTCCCAGGGTGCAGCCACAGCCCACGGGCACGGCCGGGGATATTTCGCCTCGCTGCCTCTAAGAATTCCCAAACCTTCCCTCTCTGGCTGTGGGACCTGGGGAGGTGCAGACCCTGGGAATCCTCCAGGACCCTCCACCCTTAATAATTTCCCATTTTCCCAGTGCCAGCTCGCAGTTCCTACCCAGGTGATGGCAAACAAGGAAAGTTATCAGCCAGGTGTTCCCAACAGCGACCATTTCACATCTCCAAATCCAGTTTTGTGTTTTCCAAGGTATTTTTTAGCACATCCACGTCTGCACCTGTGTTTGGGGGCAGTGCCAGCCCTGGGAGGGGACAGGGGGCTCCACACAGGGACTGGGCAGGAAGTGCTGGGGGTGAATGGGGCAGCTGAGAGCAGAGCCGAGGAAATCCAGGAAAAATCAGTGTGGGAAATGTCCGGGATGTTGGTTTGCTGTTGGTAGTGAGCATTTGGAGTGTGAAGATGTTGCTTGGTTAAAGCCCTTTTCAGTGCCTAAAGGGGCTCCAGGGGCTCTGGAGAGGGACTTGGGACAAGGAGTTGGAGGGGACACAGGGAATGGCTTCCCACTGCCAGAGGGCAGGGTTAGGTGGGATGTTGGGAAGGAATTGTTCCCTGGGAGGGTGGGAAGGCCCTGGGAAAGAATACCCAGAGAAGCTGTGGCTGCCCCTGGATCCCTGGAAGGGTCCAAGGCCAGGCTGGAGCGCCCTGGGATAGTGGGAGGTGTCCCTGCCCAGGGCAGGGGGGGCACTGGATGGGCTTTGAGGTCCCTTCCCACCCAAACCAGTCTGGGACTCTGTGAAACCTCTCTGCTGTAATATAGAATTTAATCACCTTATGCAATCCAAAATGCTCATGTATAGACGTGTATCCAGACCCGATGGGGAGATGTGCAACAGGGAATGCACAACCAGGATTAAATGGCCCCAAACCCAGGAGCAGCTGAGTGCAGGTGTCAGGGGAGGCCCCGGCTCCGTCCGGGGGATCCTGTGTTCATTCCCAGGAGCTGCCCACGGACGAGGGATGGAGCTGTGGCTGCGCTGCCCAGCCCCCTCGGCACAGCCCAGCCCCGTGTGCCCCCGGGCCGGCAGGGCTGGCCCGGCAGCAGGGCTGGGGACAGGAGGTGACGGGGCTGCGGGGTCACCCCGCCCCGGCAGGATTCGGCCTCAAGCCAAAACACTGCAAATTCCACCTCAGCACGAGGAACGACTCCTTCCCATGGAGGTGGCAGAGCCCTGGAGCAGCTGCCCCGGGAGGGTGTGGGGTTTCCCTCTCTGGAGACGTCCCAGGCCCACCTGGATGTGTCCCTGTGTCACCTGCTCCAGGCTGGACTGGGTCATCTCCAGAGGTCCCTTCCAAGCCCGGCGGTCCTTGACTCTGTGAACTGGTGGCACTTCCCAGTTGGGATTCCCAAAGGAACCTGGGGCTGTGGCCTGAGCTGGGGCTCCCTGTCCCTCCCACATCCCTCTGGAAGCGCACAGAGCCAGGCAGGGCCGTGCCCGTAGGAATTCCCGGGCAGTTTGGGTGGGATCGGGATCCATCGGGAGCCCCGGGATCCATCGGGAGCCCCGGGCACCACGGACCCGCTTCCAAAAAGGCGTGATTTGCCAATCCTGGAATTCAAAATAAACCCCCAAAAAACCCAAAAAAGCGCTTTGCCAATCCTCCCGCTGGCCGATTCCAGGCGATTTTGTGGAAGTGGCTGACTGGCACTGGGTCGGGATGCGGGCGTGGCCCCGCTGTCCCCGGCGGCCGTGGCTGTGTCCCCTCCCCTCCCCTCCCCTCCCCTCCCCTCCCCCGGGCAGGGCGCTCGCTCATCACTTCGGTTTTCTACCTGTGAGTACTGTATCCAGTTCAGAACCAACAGCTTCCTTTATTAAAGATTTTACCATTTTATAAAAGACATGTTTAATTATGATGGAGATGGCTGTATTGTAATTAATATTTTGAGATAATTGTGATTTTGAGCTTAAATTATATACAGAAATGGTCATTTTTGTATGTGTTCAAAGATTGCTATATTCCAGATGACTGTACTTTTCAGTTGAATTCCAGTATCCATGTAAATAAAGCTGAATGAGGAAATATTTACTACTTTATTAACATAGATTGTGAATGTACTTCATGTTTTTTGCAGTATAAAGACTTACTGAACTTGAAAGCTGCTTCATTTTATGTGCAAAAAGGTACTTCAAAATTCTATTTTAAATCTATTGATTGAGTGCAATCAGCTCGTGTCCCTTGGCACAGGCAGGTTGTCCCCTCCCCGTGCCCTGCAGGGCCCTGGCCCGAGCTGTGGTGTTGCTGCATTTTGCAGATGTTGCTTCTGTGCAGAGGGAGCCCAGGGACTGAACCGAAGCTGTGCAGTGCAGCAGAGCCATTTTCGGCTTTGCTGTACCCACCTTTTTCAGTATTTCCAAAAAAAAAGTGTTTTGAATAACATTAAAAAGTCTCTTTATTGTATAAATAATAAAAACGTCACCTTATTGTAAGGCCTTGGGTCGTTTTTTTGCTGTGGGAAAGGTTTGAGAGGGAGGGCAAGGGGGGGCTGCTGCCCCATCCTGCTGGGAATGAGCCTTGAAAATTGGGAGATTCCCAACTGGGACTCCCCTGGTCCGGCTGCAGCTCCTGGGAGACATCAAATGTGGAAAGGGAGCGATGGAGCTGGGGAAGAAAACTCAGTGTTGGCTGCTTTTGGGGATAAATGTAGGGAAGGACAAATGTATGGAAGGACAAATGTAGGGAAGGACAAATGTATGGAAGGACAAATGTAGGGAAGGACAAATGTAGGGAAGGACAAATGTAGGGAAAGACAAATGTAGGGAAGGACAAATGTAGGGAAGGACAAATGTATGGAAGGGCAAATGTATGGAAGGACAAATGTAGGGAAGGGCAAATGTGTGGAGGAGCAATGGATGGTAGGACACATGTACGGAGGACAAATGTGTGCCAACAGAAGAGGGCTGGGGGGTGAGGGAGCAGCAGTTCCCCAGCCCAGCAGTGCAGAACTGCCCCTGCAGCCCCCGGGAGCCCCAGTCACTGCTCACAGGCGCTGTCACGTCTTCCCCACAGGAAACATCCCGCCCCTCCCCTTCCCCTTCCCGCTCCCCCACATTCCCCTTCCCAGGCAGGTCCATGCCCCCATTTCCCCACCAGCAGGGTCAGTTCTGGTCCCCTCCTTGGGGAGGTGCAGCTGGGCCTGAGCCCCCTCAGCCAGCCCTGCTCCAGCAGGAAGCAATTCCCACACTTGGAGCCCTGAGGGTGAGCTCTGGATTTTATGTTCATCTGGAAAGTTCAAACCTGGGAAGTTCAGTGTGGAACTGGGTCCCATCCTGCTGATACAGAACCTCCAGTGCTGGGTCCTGTTCTGCAAGGGAGACCCTGAGGGGCTGGAGTGTCCAGGGAAGGGAACGGGGCTGGGAAGGGGCGGGAGCAGCAGGAGCAGCTGAGGGAGCTGGGAAGGGGCTCAGCCTGGGGCAAAGGAGGCTCAGGGGGGCCCTTCTGGCTCTGCACAAGTCCCTGCCAGGAGGGGGCAGCCAGGGGGGATTTGGGATCTGCTCCCAGGGAACAGGGACAGGAGGAGAGGGAACGGCCTCAGGCTGTGCCAGGGGAGGGGCAGGTTGGACACCAGGAGGAATTTCTGCCTGGAAAGGGTGGCCAGGGCTTGGCAGGGGCTGCCCAGGGAGGTTTGGAGTGCCCATCCCTGGAGGTGCCCAAGGAAGGCCTGGAAGTGGCACTCAGGGCTCTGGGCTGGGGACAGGGTGGGGACTGGTGACCTTGGAAGCCTTTCCCAACCTGACTGGTTCCGTGATTCTGTGCATTATCCACACCCACAGGGCAGCACCACTAGCGCCAGGGGTACCACACCCCACGGCAGTGTGTTCAAACCTAAGTACCTCAATGCCAGAGCCCAGTGACAGCTGAAGGGACCCAGGGCTGACATCCCAGGGGAACATTTATTGTCTCAGTGCAGCTGCCAACACCAGCCCCATTCTCTCTCTCGGGTGAGCCCTGCACACACCCGGGGCACCTCTCACCAGCCCACAGCTCAAGCACTCACCCACACTCACACCAGGGGTCAGTTTTGGGGCCAGAAGTGAAAAGAGCCTAAAAAGGGATACAAAAATCACAGTGTTCCCTCCTGCCCTGGGCCCAGTGTTGACAATTCTCTGTAAAGCCCAGCTCGGCTGCAGGAAGCACCACGGCTGTGCTGAAGGCAGCTCTCCATGCTGTCCTTTATTACAAACAGTGTAAACAGAGTGTGGGATGCCAAAATCCCAGCTGGAACATGCAGCAGGGCAGGGAATGTTTCACAGGTGAGTTGGTAACACCGGAACGAGCGCTCGTGGCCGGGCCGCTCCTGGAGCAGGAGCAGGAGCAGGAGGGAGGCAGTGGGTGCTGGTGGGACAGGGGGTACCTGGCTGTCCTGCCCCCAGGGCAGGGCCCAGGCTCAGGTGGGGATGCGGCTCCGCAGGTATTCCAGCAGGGCAGCCGTGCCCTTGGCCAGGACGGCGGCGCGGGGCGTGCGGAACGGGTTCCCCTCCAGCAGCAGGCTCCTGCAAACGGGGCTGGTGACTGGGAGAAACACTCTGGGCCCACACTCACCCCCTGCACACGGATTTCTGGCTCCTGTGAGATTCCCGAGTGATTCCTCTCCCGTTCCACGGAAGGAGTTTGGATTTCTGCTCGCCCGTTCCCTCCCGCTGAGCTTTGGGGCCATCTGAATTTTCATTTATGCTGATGAATCAGTGGGGTGCAGTCCTGTGGCACACACCCCACTTCTGCATCCAGCCCCTGTCAGGAGGAGTGTGGAAAGACCTTCTGGAATATGGAAACAGAATTCCGGAGTGGCTCAGGCTGGGAGGGATCACAGGGGGGTCACCTGGTCCAGCCTCCCTGCTCAGCTGCTCTGCCTGTGGGCCTGCCTGGGGGTACAGGAAACCTGGGAGTACAGGGGGCTCTACCATGAGCTTCACACAAACCAACAGAGCCTTGGGCTCTGTTTTAAATGATAAAACAACTCCTCCAGTTCTCTGCAATATTGAGAAATTATGGAAGAAATGATGGAAGAAACTGCCCTGCTCTACAAATGGTCAGAGAGGCCCTTTCTGGGCACCGGGACTCCAAACCCAACATCCTGCCACTGGGAGCTTTTCCCTCTTTCCCTCATTCCCTGAAGAGCTCAGACAGAAGAGGTTTATGACAGAACACACCTGAGGCTCTCACAGTTGCCCAGCTCGGGGGGCACCTGCAGGAGGTCGTTGTTCTGCAGGTCCAGCGTTCCCAGCCTGTCCATCCCCTTCAGCTGCACGGGGTCGATGGATCCCACCTGGTTGTTGCTGAGCAGGATGGTCTCCAGAGCCGGGAGGTGATAGAGGACGCTGGGAAACTCCTTAAATCTTCAGGAAGAGAAAGGAGGCAGAGCGGGGGAAGTCAGAGACAGGAGAACTTCATGGGGGCTCACAGCTTGGTGGTGAAGTCTCTCCTTGTTCTCGTATCACAGGAGAATTGTATCCAATTCAGCCCCGTTCTTTTTATTACTGTATAACAAAAGGCTAAAAGTTGCTCACCTATTAAAAGAAAGATTTATTGTCTGCAGCCTTTTCAGTGCCTCCATTTCCTCGGGCAGGGATGTCAGAACATTGTTTCTGTGTGTCAGAGGAAGACAAACAACAGTCCCTGGAGTTATCCAGGCTTTGGGCTGAGAATGCCCAGGACAGAAGATACTGATCCCATTGGTCAGCTGCAGTCTGGGGCACCTCACTGCCTCACAGCAGGGGCAAGACCATCCCAGGAACAGGTGCTGGATTCCCGTTTCTGCCAGGAGAAGACTCCAAGCCTGTCCTCTAACGATTCCCAAGTATTCCCAAGCACCCACCAACTCCACAAACCTGCCTGGAAATTCAGCTCGTTGTTTCCAGAGGAAAGCTTGTCTAAATGCCCAGATCCTGAAGCCAAAGTGAATCAGTTGGGTCACTCCAAATCTCCCCAAAATCCATGTACTGAGCTAATCCTGACCCAAAGTGAATCAGTTGGGTCACTCCAAATCTCCCCAAAATCCATGTACTGAGCTAATCCTGACCTAAGCAGTGCAAGGAGCATTCCTCAGGAGCCAGGGGATGACATCAAGGAGCCACCTCTTGCCATCCACTGCCTCTGTGTGCAACAGCGGATCTGCACTTCCCTGTCCTAATTCCCAGGATTTTTTGGTGTGGGTTTCTTTTTTGGGGTGTGGTGGGAGTGCTTTGAAACAGCAACATCTCTGAGACCCCTTTCAGGACCGAGGCAGGGTCCCCCTCCCAGCAAGGCTCAGAGCTGGTCCCCTTGGTTTTGTGTTTTCCTTAAGCAAGGCCCAAATTTAGGCCACTTCCAATTGCAGCTCTGCCAGGGAGGCATTTTGGGAGTGCAGAATGATTTCAGTGCTGCCCTCCCACTGGAACAGATGGCTGCTCTGGGCAGGCAGGAGAAGAAGTTCCCAGGGAAGGAAGTCCAGCACAAATCACCAACCTGAGATCCAAATGTGTCAATCTCTGGAGCGCGCAGAGCTCCGAGGAAATGCAGGAGATTTTGTTGAAGCCCAGGCTGACGTCACAAACTGAGTCCTTCAGCTCCACAAGCCTGCAACCCAAAAGGAAGATGCTGTCATGACGGAAGCCAGTGTTTGCACTGTTACTAAAAACCCTCTTTTATTCTGCAAATCAAGGGCACGTTGTGATTCTTGGCTTTTCTGAAGGGATTTTGGGAAGATCATGGAATGTCACCTGGGAGAGCTGCTGCTCCTCCAGCCTTACCCCTGGTGTAGGGCCAAGCCCCAATCATTTATCTCCAGGTGTTAGATTCCATTTTCTCTCACTGATTTCTCACCAATTTTGCTACAAAAGCCTCCTCAGTAAATGCTATTTCAGAGACCCCAGCACAGGTGACATCACTGCCATCTCCTGCCCTGGAGATGTTCTAACACAGACTTTATCCATCTTTTTTTTGCAGCCAAAAAAACTGAAACAAATTCCCATTTTCTCCCATCTTTTCTTTCTGCTCCTGTGTTGTGCTGCTGCAAATTCCAGGAGCGTTTGCCGCTTGTGGAAGGTTATTTATTGTATTAAGATGCTTTGGTGTAAAGTATTTAACAGCTCAGAAAGTTCAGTGTTGAACCCCTCAAAGAGAACCTCTGGTTTAGCCCTGAAAAAGAAGCAATTAAATGAGAAAACACTGCTCTCTCCTGTCTGGATGGACATGGAATTCTGAGGCAGCTGCACACCCCCCCACAGCCATCCCAGGGGATGCCGCAGCCTCTCACAGTGTCACACAGCATGGGAGGCACAAGCCCCAGCTCACAAGATGGAGTCTCTAGGAATTACACTGGAAATAGCCCTTTTTCCCCCTCTGGGATTGCACCTCTCCAAGCTGTCGGTGCCAGAGTTCCGCGTTCAGCACACCTGGGCCGGAGCATGGGGATGAATCACCCCCACAGGGGTGGTGGCGCCCTCAACACCCAGTGCTGGCGATTTTCCTGGGCTCCCAGAGATCCCTCCTCACACAGCAGGAAGGCCCTTGGTTCCCACGGGTGCCAGGGAAAGCTTTTCCTCGGCTCCGGCTGGCACCAGCGGGTGCCCGCTGCGCACGGGGCCGTGCCGGCGCCTCCCTCACGGCGGGGCTCGCGCACACAACGCACAGGGAGGACGCAGGACGCCGAGAGCCGCGGCGGCAGCGGAGCGATTCCCAGCTGGGAGCGATTCCCAGCTGGGAGCGATTCCTACCTGGGGGGCACGTGGGCGAGCCGGTTCCTGCTGAAGTTGACGGTGGCCACGGGAGCGCCGCCCACGGCGTCGAACACGGCGTCGGGGATGGCGGCGGCCTGCTGGTCACTGGGACAGGAGGCACCAGTTAAGCACGGCCTGCTGGGCCACGGGGCGCCCTCCAGGGAGGCCCAGCAGCGGCACAGGCTCAAGCAGCTGCAGCCTGAGGGGCAGTGGGTCAGGAAGCTCCCACCCGCGGCCTTTACGCCGCCGAGAGGGTTCTCTTCCCTTTCCCAACCACTCCAGGCCCGCTGAAGGGATAGCCAAAGCAGACACTCCCCTGCTGTGAGATGTTCTGGGATTTAATAAAAATGGTGAAGAGTTTAAAAGGCACTGAAAGCACCTCACAGGCCTCAGCACTTCAGTGAGTTACTGCACAATATTTGATAATACAAAAAGCTAATTCAAAGCCTGCAATCCCAAACTGCCTATTCCCAAGCACAGGAATTAAAGGGGAAAATACCCAAACGCAGCAGATTTATGGACAGCTTGGTATATAATGAACGGGGGGGGAAACCCAGGAGCACAAAACAGGAGCGTGTGGTTCCAAGTCCAGGAACCATTCCCAAATACCTGTATTCCAGCAGTTTCAGTGTGGTTATGGCGTGCACGTTGACCTTGGACTGGCTGGGAAGGGTCATGGCTGTCACTGGAGGCTCCTCAGCGGGGCCAGGTCCCTCATCTGAGACAGCACAGGGGAGCAGTGGCACGGGGGAGCTGCGCTGAGGGCCCCAGGCAGCACCACCCCTCATCCTGCTCTCTTCTGCCTCGACTGAGGATCATCACGTTCACATCATCTCAGTCGTTGGCTAATAAAGGTTTTCTGCCTTCTTGGGCTGCTGGTTGGTTTGGTTTGGGGTTGTTTTAGGGTGTGGGAGGGAGAAGGGTTGACCTGGGCTTTGCAAAAGCAGGGAGGGAGCACTGGAGATGTGCTGGTGGCAGCTGCTCCATGGGATAGGGAACTGGAAACAGGGAGAAACTGGGAAATCTGACTGGAAGTGAGGATCTAGAGCAGCTGCATCCACACCAGCAAATCTGACCACAACTTCAGTTAAACATTAATATTTATGAACCCTCCTCTAGGAAATTCCTTCTGATTACTCCCCACAATCCACGTGAAAAAGCTCCTGCTCCCCTGAGATGGGGATTCCCATCCAGCTGAGCAGGGTGAGTCCAAATTTCCCAAAAATCCACCTTCCACTCAGAGGAATTCAACAAAACTCTCTGGAAATTCAGCAGCATGCGTGAATAAAAGCCTGCTAGCAACTGTGCCCAACCACAACAGTTAGGGAAGGGGAAAAGGGCAGCAACAAGCTAAAACCAGAGGCTTTTTCCCATTTCCATCCCTACAGAAACAGGACTGCCCCTGGTTTAGCTCCAGAGGCAGAGTAAAACCACGAGCAGTGCTGGACATGCAGGACACGAGCTCACTGTGTCCTCCACAACTGCATTCCCTGCTGGAGTTCAGCACTCTGAGCACTCCATGAACTTCTGTCGAGCTAACGTGGCAGATCTGCATGGAAGCTGGCTTTGGGAAGGAATTTTTGAGGCTGCAGAAGCCCAATTACTGCTGCCATCCTCTGGCAGGTGCAGAGAGCCCACTGGGACAGGGACACTCACTCCACTGGCGAGAAATCTGAGCCATCCACTGAGGCCCCGTCTAAGTACAGAGCCTGAACATCCTGAGATTGCTTTTGTAAATGACAATCCTCAGTAAAGAATGTTTGTTATTCAGTGTTATCTAACAGAGTCAGAAAAAGAAATACTACAGCAAACTGCTCAGGAAAGGAAGCTGTTATTGCAGGATAACTGGAGGGGCCTGGATGTAAACAACCACCCTCAAGAAGTTCTAATT
Organism: Atrichornis clamosus; assembly: GCA_013400975.1. NCBI lineage: Eukaryota > Metazoa > Chordata > Aves > Passeriformes > Menuridae > Atrichornis > Atrichornis clamosus. Next base: position 52,115 of record WBMZ01003066.1, read on the forward strand.
TATTTTAATTTCTTACAACATTTTCTTGAAAATGCAATGGAAGAAAGCAACGTACCTTGGATTTTGCTTCTCAGGTATTTCAGCAGTTCCTGGGTGCCTTTCTTTAAAAAAAGAGACAAAAGCCAAGTCACCAAGCAGTGTTTGTGCAGCTGGGGTGACAATGCAGGGGGACAATTCCAGGCACTCTGGTGGAGCCCACAGCTGACTAAAAATTCCACTGAAAATCCCACAGCAAAACCCTCTTCACCCTCTAGAGCTTGCTTAGAATTTGATTGATTCCAGCTGAAAATTTCTGATCCTGAACCCCAACCCCAAGGTCCACTTTTGTAGCTCTTTATGTGAAGTTGTTTGCCAGTTCCAAGAGCAAGGAAAAAAATTCCAAGGAACTTAATTTTCCCTTTCAAAAGCTGCAGCACAGTATGCTGTGGAGAAGACATTTACAGTTTGTCAGTGAAGCTGACTGCTCACTGTTCTGCTAATTTTTTATGTCCAATGTTACAAACTCTGGGACAACCACCGCAGTTCACATGATTTGTATGGATTTTTAACAGCTTGGTCCTCCAAAAATGTCCCTCAGTGCTCTCACAGCCACTGGTCAGACAGAGTTACCACCTGCGTAACCTGTGAGTAGTGAAGCACAACCTCCTCCAGGCTGCTTGTTCTGGGGGAAAGGCAGCTTTGGGGTCCGATTGTCCCCTTTCAGAAGCAGGGGTTGAGCTGAAGGGCTGGGTGGGAACGAACATTTCTCGTTCCAGCTCACACACACGGCCTGAGCACAGAGGGATAAGAGAACGTGCATGTTGGAAAGGAAGGAATTGTCACAAGGAGACAGGCGTGGAGGGGAGGGGCATGGCAAGGGAAGCCAGCAAGGAACAACCTGGGCAGTTTTGAGGGAAGGGTGAAGGTCCAGCTGAAAGCTCAGTAACAGGCACTGCATGGAGAGGAAAGCACAGAGCAAGGGAAAGCTCCAGAGCCAAGTAATGGCATGGGAGGGAACAAAGGGAGAGCAGGATTTACTAGAAATCAACTGCAAATTCCCCAAGAAACAGGAATGGGGCTGGGGCTGGAACGGGAGGCCTGGGGAGCAGGAGAAGGTGAGGAAGGGAAGACCCTCCTGTTGAGCTACACTCACCCCAGTCCTTGCACTCAGCAGCCACCTGCTGCAAGCAGTGCCTGGGGAGCCCTAAAGCTCTGGCAATTGCTCCTCTAAACCAAGTGTAAAAAATCCAGACATGGAAAATTCCAGTGGTGTGAGCTTCCAGTGTTGGTGATGGATGCAGGCAGCACAAACAGAACGTGTCCTCATGGAATCCTCGTGCCTGTCCTTTGCTCCAGGTGGGAAATTCAGCCCAGGAGTGACAATGACAGCTGGAGCAGCAAGTCCAGGGGGGCCAGGGAACACCAGAACCACAGCAACCCTGACTCAGACTCCCTTCCAGGAGCATTTTGGACAAGTGCTCATTAACTCAGTGCACACACTGCTCCCTCCATCAGCCACACCAGGGTTTCCCTCTCCTGACAGATGTTACAGATTTCCTTACAACAGACTTGTCAGTGTTGCTTATTTTTGGAGCATCCCAGTGCTTTGTGAACATTGATTTTACAACCCTGGCAAAAGCACAGAAGCAGGAAGGTACAGCACTGAGGAGAGGGCCTGCCAGGGAAAAACTAACAGGGAATTCTGCAGTGCCCACCCTCCAGCCTCCCTGCTGCCCTATGGACTCGTTTTCTCAGGAACAGCTCAACCTCCCTTTGCTGCCTCCCTACATCAGAACAGAGAATTGAATCCTAGATCCTTAATTAAGACAAGATTTTAAAACCCACCCAGTGCCCCCCTGCCATGGGCAGGGACACCTCCCACTATCCCAGGCTGCTCTAAGCCCCGTCCAGCCTGGCCTTGGACACTTCCAGGGATCCAGGGGCAGCCACAGCTGCTCTGGGCACCCTGTGCCAGGGCCTCCCCACTCTCACAGGGAACAATTCCTTCCCAATCTCCCATCTATCCCTGCCCTCTGGCAGTGGGAAGCCATTCCCTGTGTCCTGTCCCTCCAGGCCCTTGTCCCAAGTCCCCCTCCAGCTCTCCTGGAGCCCCTTCAGGCACTGGAAGGTCACAATGAGGCCACCCCAAAGCCTCTCCTCTCCAGGCTGAACATTCCCAATTCTCCCAGCCTTTCCTCCCAGCAGAGCTGCTCCATCCCTCTGATCATCCTGGGGTCTCCATGGGCTTGCTCCAGCAGCTCCAGGTCTTTCCTGGGCAAATGTTCACGTGCAACATTCCCAAACCCCAGTATTTACCTGCAGCAGGTCTCTCCGAATGGTTCTCAAAGGATTTCCCTCCAGAGCCAGGAACTTCAGCTGAGGAAGGTTCCCCAGTGTGTAAGGCAGCCTGCAGAGGGAAACAACTGATCCCAAAGCAGCTCCAAACCAACTGCTAAAGAATGTGCAGTGGTTTGTCAGATGGAATTCTGACACTTGGGTCCAAAGAAACAGATGCAGAATCCCAGGATCACTGAAGTTGGAAAAGCCCTCCCAGCCCATGGAGTCCAAGCTGTGCCCATCCCCACCCTGTCCCCAGCCCAGAGCTCTGAGTGCCACGTCCAGGGGTTCCCTGGGCACCTCCAGGGATGGGCACTCCAAACCTCCCTGGGCAGCCCCTGCCAAGGCCTGACCACCCTTTCCATGAGGAAATCCCTCCTGGTGTCCAACCTGCCCCTCCCCTGGCACAGC
>WBMZ01003067.1:0-48497 GCA_013400975.1 Atrichornis clamosus
GAAACACAAACCCACCACACGTAGGTTCTGAAAGAGCTGTATATGAACCCATAGAAGCTGAAGTGGTTTCAGGAGTTTAACGATCCATGTGAAGGAAGATGACCTTCACACTGGACAATGGCAAGGGAAAGCCAGTGATAACAGTTGTCAATGTTAGAGACAATCTGTATTTGCCTTATTTAGCACTGAAAGCACTGAGCTGTACAGATGTTGCAAACTGTGAGCTATTGCAACAACAGGCGTTTAAAAATTTGAATCTGCTCACTAAAATTGCTGAATACCATTAATTTTCAGAGAACTGCATCTCTGAATTATGTGTATAACTAACAGATCATAGTTCAGTATTCTGAATGTAAGCTCAGACTAGCTAATCAACCACATGGTTATTTGCATAGATCAGTGCAAATTGCTGAAAGCAATATTGATATTCACAATTTCTGGTAAACATGGCAATGCTTTATTTGTTTTTAGTTTTTCTTTCTAGGTGTCAGATACAAGCATAATATTATTTCACTGAAATAATTTTAAGGTTATGAATAAACTGAAACCAGCTCTACAATTCACAAAGCTCTCTAGTTTCAGTCCCTTCCCAGCAGAAGTTTTTAAAACCAGCTTGTTATGTCAACTTGATTTTGGAATTCAAATAATTTTACTTAGGAAAAGCGACTACCTTGTAAAGATACATCTTGAGAATCCCAAAATACTTTGAGGAAGAAAGACTACACATTAGGGCATTACTATTCTGGATATAGTACTCAGGTTGTTTGGGAACAGAATTCACTGGGTGAGCTGCACATATACTTAATTAGCAGCTACATTTTAATAATGGTAGACTTAAAGTTCATGGGAAACTAAAGGTACATTCACCATTGTTCCAACTTGGGCAGGCAGATGGAGGGCTGACAAATCTGAATAGTCTCAAGGAATGGTCTGGCATTGGCACTGGCACCAGTCTGAGCACAGGAGAGGTTATACTCTCCCTGCCTTTTTTTCACTGTTCAGACTGCCTGTGGAGGCAGAGCAACAAGGACATGCAATGTAAGAACCAAATATGCACAAGATTGACCAGAGAATATAGTGCTGGAAATGTGTTTCAGACTCCAGTCATCTAAGTTGAATTTCCAAACATTAAAATCCTGCTGCATAATTGCCTTTGTATTTTCTTTTTTAACTGGCTTCTACTTTCCCTGTAGCACAATCAAATGGAGATCTGTTCCCAAAGCACACTTGCAAACTGTTTGGTATTTAAAACTTTTAAGTCATGATCACTTTGCTGCTGCATGCCTACGTCTTATTTTGAAAATGTTTTTTCTCAGAGTTTGCTCAGTAGAGCAGGTACAACCCTTGTGAAGTGCCAGTACTGACTGTGCTGGCCAAAGAAGACATTGTAACCTAATTCTCTGCAATAACAGGAAGGCTGGTCATCTCCTTGTTTTGCCTGGGTTTCTCCTGCTCACCTTGGAAAGGCAGCAGCCATTTGAAACCTGCTTGGGATCCGGCATTAATAATTCCACACTTTTGTCACAGAATGTCTTTGGTTCCAGTGTCCTCAAAGACAAATAATTCTGTGATTAACATTAGCTCTCCAGTTAAAGAAGATGCAGTGATACCGGCATCTTGAGTTTTTGAATTGTTATGAAAAATGTAGTATAAATGTATTATTTGTCAGCATATTCCCTTACTAACTGATCTCACTGTTGCTGGTAGCAAGCTGATAGTGCAGCAGGAAAGTCTCCTTTGCCCAGGTGTTTTCTGCTTCTGAACTGCTTACAATCATGGCTCCTCCAACATCCACCTACTGTGTATAAAACTGGGCTAGATGAGATATTCAGAGAACCACACACAGAGGGCTGCACTCTTTATGGATAGGTACACACAGTACTTGATCCTAAAATGCTAGAATCATAACAGTAATGCAAGCTCTTTATCACAAAAGGTGATGCTCTGCATAGCCCATTGCACTGCTAACCCCAAAGGATACGGTTCCTAATCTCCACCCAGAGAAAAACAGTGCAAGGGAGAGAGCCTCTAGAATTATCATCTCTATAGACACACACTCTTTGGATTCATTAGAAACGTTCCTATAGATAATGGCATAATCTTCATAGGAATAATTAGAACAGTGATATGGACCCACAACACTCAGAGTTAGCAGATAAAGTTAAAAGCATGCGGAGCCTCGAGTTCATGTGATTCATTGTCTTAAAAAGCTGATACCAACTCAAGGACTAAACGTGCAGAGCAGAAAATATGAGGCATATCTTTGTTTACTATTTATAGCCACTTGAAAAAACAAAGGGGAAGCATTTGTCTATTAGATGGGTCTTATTTTCTATGAGATGGTCCAAATTTGAGCCCATCAGACGTCCATTTATCACCTCCTGGCAGTTGTTTGAAGTTTAGCCACATTTCTGTTGCAAAAGAGTGATTTACTTAAGCATCACTTTTCGTCTGCCCAAAGCCTAAAGAAAATTAAAGTTAGCTATGTGGGAGAGATCAAATTGAATGGCTTAAGCATATTTTCACATTCTGTCAATTCATGAATCAAAGTTTTAAGTTATTTACCCTGCAGAGGCTGAACTTCTTGAAAGGTGCAGATTCCAAAGGGATTTTGTGAAAAATCTTTGTGATTAATCCACACCAGGGGGAAATGGTGATATATTGAGACAAGAAACATATTTTACTATGAATAATGGAGAAGCAGTTTTCATCGAGCCAGTCAGAGACACCTTGAAATTTTTAATACCTTTATTTGTCATTACTTCTGCAGGTCATTAAAGTGTCATTAAAATAAGATACACAATGGACATTTTTTTGCAGCTGACACCTGATTTCTCTCATTTTGCCTGCATAAAAGAATGGTACCATATTAAGTGTACCACAGTACTTTACATTTCCCAGGAATGAAAAAGTCCTGGGTTTTGGAGGGGAAGGGTGTGTGCTGCTCTGCCAGCCATGGTGGGCAGACAGCTGCATCCTCAGCCCATAGCTGGAAGCGTGCCTGAGAACAATCCTGAAAAAGGTATTAGTGGCTTCCTGAAGAAGGGTTGATTTTCTGCTTACCCATCTGTAAATTCTTACCCTTTTGTTGTAGTTGTCCAGAGGCTGTTACACTAACTGGCAGAGTGAATAGAGGGAGTATGTCCCTTCCCTCTGCTAATGCCAGCAGGGACTCATGACCAAGTGCAGCTGCATAATGACTGCTAGAGGGTTAATAACAGCTGCCGATTATCTCCAGAAATTCCTGGTGGAGCAATTAGGGCTTTCTTTTGCTGCTGGGTTGCTAATGAAGAGGGGAAGAAGTCTGACTGCTGGAAAAGCTCAAGTGAGCAGAGTCTGGTCTCATTCATGGGCTTTATACCCTAGCAAGGGGGTACCCTTCCAGGAGGTTGCAGGAGCAGTGGGAAACCCAACCTTCAGCAGGGAAGTCAGTCCAGTGTTCCCCTCTACAGCAGCTCCAGTGAAAGCAGGGACGGCTGGACAAGCAGGATCTGGTGGGAAGAGGGCTGGACAAGGGCTTCAGAACTTCCAGTTGGAAACGTGGGAGCTTGTACTTTTCCTTCCTTGAAATCGGTACAAGGGGAGGAAAAGGGAAAAAAGGGATTTTATTATGTCTGTCAGACACCCCAAGGGAGCCTTTCTGGGGTGTAACTACAGGGGAGCATGGTCTGTCAGCAGCTATTCTGCAATATGAGATGCCCACAAGAAGCCCACCTTTAAAATGGGAGTATCTAGAGGGACTGCAAAACAGTTTTTTCAATCTCCTCTATCATTTGCAATCAGCTCCTGTTCACCATTATCACAAAGACATCGTTCAGACTACAGTTTTGGGTGGAGCATTTGGAAAATGATTTTGCTCTCTAATATCCCCAATTGGAGAAGTTGAGTCAAGTTACACATGCCATTTCACATTACTGTCTGGTTTCAAGGCTGCTTTCATGTGCAAAATGGCCAGACCTTTAATACTTTTCTTTTTAAAGTGAGATTTCATTCTAAAAAGCACAAAATCTCTCTCTCTGTAAACAAGGACTTTTGAGATGTCTTCCCAACACTTCAACAGAATAAAATCATATTTCCTTCCATCGCTGGCAACAGGGAGTCAGTGGAGTCCTGGTGCAAGCAGACCAGCTAGATAATGTTCAGGAAATGGGAGAGGCTTATAGACAGGAAGAATTCCAAGTATTTGATTTTAAAAGCATTTATGCCTTTCATCACTTTTTCACAGTTCTCATTACTTTTCTTACACTGCACAAAGAAGCAAACATGTTCTAAACATTAACATCAAAATTAAGATGTTCCTGTGGGATATCCAGGCACACTTGAATGAGGAAGCATGGCTAGAGAAGGAAGGTGTACCCAGAGCTTTTTGAAGCTGGGTTTAATTTCCTGTGTTAATTAACTCATTTTTCCATTTCAGTTTAGTGGTTTTTTCACTGCTGTCCATGTGCTCATTTCATCAATTTTCATCAAAAAGGGTTCATAAACTATAAGTTCTTCACTGGCTTCCAGGTTTGAAAGAAACTCATTCCAAATCTCTTTTTTTTTCCAGATCTTGACCTACTTTAGAATATTTGTTTTCATATGCTTTGCAAGCATTTGGATATTTTATTTAATTCATATTCATTCAAAATGTGCTTCTAAATTCAGATTCAGTGGAAGATTTGCAAACCTCATTTGAGTGGTAAGTGAGCTCTGGTTCATCACCCACACAGTGTTTCGCTACTGAAAACAAGGAGACTAATTTTTTAATACAAATGGAAAACACATTTACCATAGGTGTTGTTGATTACTATGGTCTGTTATTGCATTTGTAACTGTGATTGCAATATCATGAAACAAAATGCTTCCCATTCCAGAAAAAAATATTTGAGATTTCCATAAAATGAATACACTGTTTTCCAGCCTGCACTGAAACCAGGGAGACTGCTCAAGGTTTCATCACATGTGAAACTGCAATGTCAGGCTTCAAAAAGCTTTAACAGCTGTGATACGCCCAGTTTTTCACAGGAAAGCTTCTGAAGCAACTGAAGCCTGGAGACACTTCTCTTAAGTTTCCAGTGATTGGGAAAAGGCAATTAACAGCAGTGAAGCAGAGCAAACTTTGTAAATTGTCTAGCAATTTCCCTCATTAGAGGCAGGCAGATGCTTGCTACAGGCACAGTTGTATGGTCCTCAGCACATGGATGTGTTGGAACAGGTCCAGAGGGCTCAAAAATTATCCAGGGGCTGGAGCACCTCTTCTGTGAGGGGAGGGTGAAAGAGCTGCAGCTGTTTAACCTGAAGAAGAGCAGGCTCCGGAGAGCCTTATAGCACCTTCCAGTACCTAAAGGAGGAAGAGAAAGCTGGAAAGGAAATTTTTGCATGGGCATGTAGTGACAGGGCAAGGGGGGATGGCTTCAAACTGAAAGAGGGCAGATAGTAGGAAAAGATTAGATATTAGGAAGAAATTCTTTCCTGTGTGGGTGGTGAGGCCCTGGGATGAGTTGCCCAGGGAACTTGTGGTTGCCCCATCCCTAGAAGTATTCAAGGCCAAGCTGGACAGAGCTCTGAGCAATCTGATCTAGTAGGAGATGTCCCTCCCCATGGCAGGAGGGTTGTAACTAGATGACTAATTTTAAAGGTGCCTTCCAACCCAAATAATTCTATAATTCACTAATTCTGTGATTTGCAGAGCTGGGAAGTGCCCCAAAGTGTCACCCTGGGACCCGCAGCACTTGCCGGATCTTTCCGCTTCCTTCTGCAGTTCACAGCAGGATTTAGCCGCACATCGATTTAATGTCATTTTACAGCGTCCTCCCTCTCGTGCCCGTGGCGGTACCGGAGCCGGGCTGTCTGCCGGGCCCTACCCAAATGCGGAGCTCCCCTTGCTGGTGACAGCCGGTAAGGGACCGGCTCCCGGCTCCGAGGGCCGTGCAGCGACACAAGCGGGGCCAGGTCAAGGCGGGAATGTGAAATCGAGGTCAGTCACCCTCAGCCTCCCCAGAATCTGTAAGCAGGCGGTAGCGGCGCTCCGGGGAGGGTTTCTGGCGCTGGGGAGAGAAGGAGCTGCCGCGGGGATGGACGCTCAGCCCGGCTCGGGTGTGCAGCATCCCTGCCCCAGGGGTTGCCAGGATTCTACAGAGAGGAAGTAGCAGTATCTTCTTGCTGGAACAAGGCACAATCATAGCAGCTACTTCATCTTAAATACAGTACAGTCAACGTCCAAAGCAATCAGGGAAAGAAATAACTTGGAAAAAATAAAACATTTCTAGTACAAGCCATATATAAATTACAGAATGAGGACTACAACAGGGGCTTAATGAAAGAAGGAATGCTGCTATGTAAAGCAGGGATGTCTCACCTGCCAACCTGGAAGGCCTGGGAGTCCATGCAGTGAACGCCACAGGAATGTGGCTGCTCTCCAACCTGACCTGCTCACAGAGCATCTGCGCTGAGTTTGTGCACCCCCAATTACTGCAGAACCCACCCACAGATAAGTAAGGTGTGACAGAAGTTGTCACAGAGCAGAAAGAGGATAGCATGGTTAGGGACATGGTTTAGTTGTGGACTTGGCAGTGCTGGGTTAATGGCTGGACTCAATCTTGGAGGTCTTTTCAAACCTAAACGATGCTGTGACTCTATGGGCTGCTATTCCTTTTACTTCCAGTGCTTGCAATGCGCAGTGCATGGCTTGACTCCTTGCACTCAACACCAGAACCAGGTTTTGTCGCAAAATGGAAGGACAAATCTGCTTCACATGAAATATAACAGTACAAAATGAAAGAGCTGCCCTTGCATGATTAAACATAAAAAGTCATTGCAGAATTGTTCAAAACAAAAACGTTCCTGTCGTACTGATCACAATTGGAAAAAAGTGACGTAGTCTACGTGATTGGTTGCAGATAGCAGTCTCTGAAAAGTGTAAGGAAGATAAATATATGACCTGATATAATCTAGCACACCATAAGGTAACTATTTTCAAGCATTATTTTGTGGTTATGCACTCAGTACACAGATACAGCTGTTCAGTATGGACAGCCCACAAAAGTCCTCTCTTTTAACACTTAAGACCGTTTGGGCATTTCTCTTTCTTTCATACGCTATCACTTACGGACTCATGGTGCAGGAGAAGGGCGGCTTGGCCTGGACAGTGCTGTTGTTTGCCCTGTTCTCAAGTGTATTGATGACAATTTGTATTTTAAAAATGTTCCTTTACTTCAGCTGGGAAGGGGACATCCAAGCTGTCCATCCAAGCAAAAAGCAGAGGGACAATAAGACTAGAGCACACAGTGAGCAAGTGTCGTGGTTTTGCAAGGCCTGGTGTTTGGTAGCAGGGGGTGCTACAGGGGTGGCTTCTGTGAGAAGCTGCTAGAAGCTTCCACCATCATGTCCTGCAGGGCCAATGTCTGGCTGACTGCAAAGACGGACATGCCACTGGCCAAGGCTGGGCCAATTAGAAGTAGCGGTAACACCTCTGTGATAATAGATTTAAGAAGAAAATTAAAACAATCCTGGTGGTGCAGTTTTAATTCCAGTCAGGGAAGAGGGGGAGAGTGAGAAGATGTGAGCAGAAGACAGCATGGAGACACCAAGGTCAGTTCGGAAGGAGTGGGAGGAGGTAAGGTACNGGGAGGAGGTACAGGAGCCAGAGCTGAGATTCCTCTGCAGCTGGTGGTGAAGGCCATGGTAACACAGGCTGTCTCCCTGCAGCCCACAGAGGACCACGGGAGTGCAGAGATCCACCTGCAGCCCGCAGAGGAGCCCACGCTGGAGCAAATGGATACTTGAAAAGGACTGCACCCCATGGAGGAGTGACCCACACTGCAGCAGCTTGAGGGGGGCTGCTGCCTGTAGGGATGGACTCACGTTGCAGCAGTTTGCACAGGGCTGCTGCTCGTGAGATGGACTCACGTCAGAGAAGTTCCTGGAGAACTGTCTCCCAGAAGGGACCCCACAGAGCAGCACAAGGAGGATGGCTCCAACTCTTGAACAGCGGAAGAAGCCACAGATGATGAACTGACCAAAACCCCCATTCTCTGTCTCCCTGTGCCATTGGGGTAGGAGGTAGAGCTGGGAGGAGGGAATGGGGGGGTAGAAAGTGTTCTCCAAAAGGTGTTCTCATTTTACTTCTCATTATCCTGTTCTGTTTCTGTTAGTGTAATACATTTACTTTCTTATCTTTAAGTTGGAGCCTGTTTTTTGCCTGTGATCTCTCTCTCGGAGTCCTTATCTCAACTCATGAACACTGAATTTTTTTTCTCTCCTCTATCCAGCTGAGGGGGAAGTGAGCGGGTGGTTTCCATGGGTGGCTGGCATCCAGCCAGGGTCAAACCAAGACAGCAAGTAAGAGCACCTCCGGCTTCTCTACATGCAAGTCTTGACAGGTCTGTGAGATGCAGGGACATATTCCCACCCTAGGAATAGCCTAAGAACAGCACCATCAGGCCCATGATGTGGCACCCACCTTCTACATGCTGGAATCAGCTGGAGGTGCACTGTTCAAGTAAACTCATATTATTCACTGTGGTGTGGAAGTCATGTATTGCTTGCTGGAGCTGGTAATTAGACAAAGCATATTCCTTCTTTCCTGACTCAGTAGTGGTGATTCCCAGAATGTAACTATAGTCTGGTTTCTTTGATTTATTTTATTTAATAGTCTGACTATCTTATAGTTTACATAACTGAATACCTAAAATAATATATTCCCCCAAGCTTTGTTGCAAATGTATTAACTTGTCATTATTTTTGTTATTTTTATTATATTATTGTTGTTGGTATTGTTGTTATACTATGTTATTGTTATCTACTTTGGTAATCATTTCACTTCTAGAAAAAACAAATCATTTGGAAAGCATTACTCAAATTGCTACATTTGACTTATGGTTCAAGTAGATAAATCATCTATTTGAGTACGGTGCTTTGCATTTATTTCTTTGAAAGCCCTACATCCCACCTAGTTGTTTGGGGATTTATATGACTCATGAACTTCACAAAAGTATGCAGTTCAGTAAAGTATCCTTCTTCAAGTAAAAAGCATCCTCACAGAGGAGACACACTGATGAACAGATGTGACATCATGGCCATTCACTCCATATGACCAGGATTTTGGTGGCTGCAGACTCTTCAAGGTAAATTGATATAATTCACCTTAGGCTGCAATTGCCAGCCTGAATTGCATTATCATCATTTCCATGGAGGGAAATTGTATTTGATGTATGAAGTTCCTTAGGAGTCCAGATATTGGAATCTCATAGGAGTTTCAGAAGGGTGCAAACCTCCAAATACCATTGAAAGTAGACTTCAAAACTACTTACCTTACTGACAATCAATCCTTTATATTCCCAAAATGCATCTTTAGCATTTATGGTTGTCTAGATAACCTGTGCTTCAGTTTCACCATCTGTAAAGTGAACTCATGGCACTTTTTTACAGTAGAAGGAAGTTTAATGAGAGATAATGCACAAGAATGTTACAAATGAATCACATATTTTTTTATAACTGGTGAATTATCTTTTTCTGAAAATGAGATTGCTCTTCATAAATTACTGCTGTATTTCTTAAAGATGCCTGAAATCTACTGAGTCTCACAGTTTCTCCCTAGTTCTCAAATAAAAGGTTACTCACCTTTTCCCAATAAGAAATTACTCAGAAAAAAAAATTGCAAAAGGTTAAACAACTATGGCAATTTAGAGCATAGGCCAAAGTCCTCTGTGGTCAGTCAATATATTAAGTATTACTCATTATGTTAAATATTAAACCTGACAGCTACTCATACCCAGGACTCTTCAGACACAGATTCCAGGTACAAAGGATTATTCTGACAAGTCTTCCTATATATTCCTTACTGACATTTTAGCTTTTGCTTGTTATTTTCATGATTCCAGTTTTGGATAAGCTAAAAGTTTATTTTAATACAGGTCATAAAAATGAACATTGAGTTAGTATTGTATCAATTTTTGAAGGAAAACATTAAGAAATCATCGTCATATTATTTATTGTTGGATTAAAATAACTCTAAAGAGATTAATATTCCCATTTCTGCTCTTATCGAGGCTTCCTTGAATAAATTCCACATCAATTTTGCCACTGACTCCAGCTGTGGAAGTACTGGACTCTAGAAACATAAGAAACAAACATGGGAAAAACTGATTCAGAGTTTTGTATGCGGTGTGAGGAATGACCCATTTCTGGATCACCAGGGGAAAGGTTGTCTCAGTTTCTGTGTCGTAGCTACACTGTGCCAGAAACTCACGTGTTGGGGGATAGGCGCTGCCTGTTATGACACACAGGCTCATCCCAAGTGGGCAGCCTGCAGCATTCTGCCAGCGCCCAGGGAAGGGTGGGAGACGTGACAGCAACCACCACACTTCCCTACACATAAAACATACTGCGGGCAGCACCAGTGACAGGGAAAACTGCAAGCAGCCTTTGTAGACTCTGCAGGTGCTGAGCAGAGGAGATGTCCCCAGAGCTGTGCTCTCTGCCCCGGCCAAGGGAGCTGATGGAGGGCTACACCTCCTGGTCACTTAGTTAAGTTTCTTTCCCTCAAAAAAGTCAGAGATACGGGAAATCTCTTACTGTTTTCACAAACTATGTGACCTTTTATACAGTTGCAAACTCCGTAAAAATAATGAACTAGATGTAGAGTGATAACTTAGGCTGCATAGGCGGTGGTTGTGATGCCTATTTATGATGCTGTTTGCCTCTGAGCTGTGGTCACTGTTTTTTGTCTGTTCATCCTGTATTCCTCTTCATCTTGGCTTAAAAACAGTATTAGATCTAGGTAAAGGTTCTTTACCCAGAGGGTGGTTGGTCACTGGAACTGGCTCCCCAGGGAAGTGGTCACAGCACCAAGCCTGACAGAGTTCAAGGAGCATGTGGGCAATGCTCTCAGGGACATGGTGTAATTCTTGGGGCTGTCATGTGCAGGGCCTGGATCTGGACTTTCATGACCCCTGTGGGTCCCTTCCATCTCAGGATATTCTGTGATTCTGTGAATCTTCCAGACACACCAGCTCCACTGGCTGTTGTGACCCAGCACCTGCTGAGCCTGCAGGACAGTGTCAAAGCGTGTGCTGGCCTGTTTAGAGCTACAGGGTTGATTAAGGGATTGGATCATCTCTGCTGCAAGGGAAGGCTGAGGGAGCTGGGCCTGATCAGCTTCGAGAAGAGACGACTGAGAGGGGGCCTCATCAATGCCTACGAGTATCTGGAGGGAGGGTGCCAAGGGGATCGTGGCAGGCTTTTCTCGGTGGTGCCAAGCAATAGGACAGAGTGTACAGGAAGTTCCCCCCGAGCATGAGGAACAGAACGGGATCTGAGACACCGCCCACTCTGACTGCACGGAGCTCCTCAGGAAGGCGCTGGAGCCGGCTGGGAGCAGCACTTTCGCGGCGCTGGGAGGCGGGCGGGACGCGCATCCGCCGAGGAGCCCCGGGCGGGGCAGGGCGGAAAGCGGCGGGGCGAGCGGCTAGGGCCCCGCCCACCGTCGCGAGCAGGAAACTCCCGCCGTTGCCTTACAAGGGCAGGCGCGCGACTCCCTCCGCCCCCCGTCCCTGGAATGCGGTGACCGCACCGCGCTGCACCAACGCGTCGCCGGTGCAGGGGGGGAACACGCACGGGGCACAGGGGCAGAGCTCAGGGCTCTGGCTTTCTCCTCCCGGGAAGCGCAGAGACCCCGCGGAATGAACGCGGAACACACGGGTCACCGCGGGTCGTCTCCCCGACACGGCTCGTGTCGCATGGCCGCCGAAGCGACGAGCCAAGCCGCCACCTCCCCCTCCCGAACAGATGGTCTCGCCCATGACTTCCTTCCTCCCCGGCGGGGCGGTGGCCGCTTAGCTTTCCGGAAGTGCCGCTCCAGCCGCCGCTGACGCCCTCCGATCGGGACCATCTGCCGCCGCTGCCGCCAGGTGAGTCGGGGGGCTGCGCCCGATGCCCGCGGAGCCTGGGGCCGGGGGTGGGTGAGGGATGGGGCGCGGCCAACTGAGAAGCCGGGTCGGCGCCGGGCCGGGAGTCGCCTGCGGAGCCGGGTTCTCTTCGGCGTGGCCCGCCGCGGGTGCAGCCCCCCTCGGGCCTGGGCTCGGTGCTGCTGCTCTCGGCGGTGATCCGTCCTGCGAGCCGGGGCTGGGGGCGACCGCGGCTCGGGACTCCGACGTCTGCACCCTATGGGCGCGATGCTGCAGGCATGGGCGGCAGCGCCCGCGGGGACGAGCTCCCTGTGCATTATTTCAGTGAATAGGTGCTAAAAGATATTGTTTGGCTCCCTGTCGGAAGAGCTTGGCTGCCTCCCGCCCGCATCGCCCGTCTGGGGGTGTTCCTCGGCCTTGTTAGAGCACGGGAAGGGCTGGGCTAGGAGCTGCTGCGGTCGGAAGAGGGTGAGGTAGCGGGAGAGGTCCTGGGTCTCTCCCCTCCTGCTCTTGTTTTGGAATAACCACGGCCCCGACAAAGGCACAGGGGACAGCGTGCTCGGGCTATTAGAATCACAGAATCAATTAGGTTGAAAAAGACCTCAAGAGATCGTCGAGTCTAACCTGTGACCGAATACCATTGTGTCAACTAGACCAGGACACCGAGTGTCACGTTCAGTCTTTCCTTAAACACCTCCAGGGACGGTGGCTCCACCACCTCCCTGGGCAGCCCGTTCCAGTGTCTAATCACCCTTTCCGTGAAGAAATTCTTCCTAATGTCCAATCTAAACCTGGCACAGCTTAAGAGTGTCCTCTTATCCTATCGCTTGTTGCCTGGGAGAAGAGGCCGATCCCCACTGGGTTACACCTCCCTTTCAGGTAGTTGTAGAGAACGATAAGGTCATCTCTGAGCCTTCTCTTCTGTCTTGCAGGACAGGCTGTGTTGACTCACAGACGCTGGATTTTGAGGCAAATGTGACTCCTCTGCAAGGGTTTTGGGAAACTTACTAGTGAGGAGTGTGTTAAATTAGCTTTTAAGACTGGGAGGGACAATGTAGGCTTTGTTTTTATAAAGTGTAATCTGCTCTTTATTGAGCTTTGACACAGATCTGCTGGAGAGCCACCTTGGTGTTATCTCTTCCTGCTACCACCCAGACTGTGATGGACGTGTGACTGACTGTACATAATACTCTAATTGATTATATGGACAGAACTTGGGATTTAGCTTTGAGGCTGACTTTTGAGTTTAATGATGGAGTTTGATGTTATATCTTAGTTCATGTAGAAACTTTCTTGGCTGTGGGTTGTGGGGATTTATTCTGTGATGGTTTAGTTTTTTAAATTTTGTGTGGTAGACATTGCAATTATTACAATAATTACAATGTTGAAACATAAGAGTGTTTCCCAAAGTGTAACTTTTGGTTGCTGCCTGTGAACAGGTCCAGCTTGCACCACTGTTAGTGGGTTGTGAATTTTCACAGCTGATTGTCTGGCTCAGAATCTTTAGTTGCTCCTTTTTATCATCTCCAAGGGTTTATCATTTTCCTTGAGAAAGGGACCATAAGATGACTTTCTGTGCTGCTGTGGTTTGGTATCCACTGCTGTTGCTTGACTGAGCAAATGACTATATAGGCAGCACAGTGCTGCTACTACCTATTTATTATTCTTCTAATATGTGAAAGTCTTCCTCAAGAAAGGTTATGTTTTCGGAAATATCTTACAGTGTCTCTCACAGGTAAAGTCTTACTTTAGAAGTTTCTTGGACAGCTTCCAAAACAAGGCCCAGACCATTCAGTGCCTCATAGTAAACAACAGAGACTAAACCTGCATGTCATGACTTGTGCTATGTAATGTGAAGTATTCCCACTTTCTATCTACTGAAATTCTATTTGCAGCCTATACTTACCCTATTTCAATTACAAAAGCATGGGTTTAGGTGTAGTTTTTTGTTCTGACTTTTTTTGGTTTTGGTTGGTTTGAGGGCTTTTTGGTGGTGGGTGTTTGTTTTGTTTTGTTTTGTTTTTTTAAATGACCTGGGGAATTTATCAGATTAAATTCTACTTTCTCTAAAATTAGGGGATCTGATGCTTGACTCAAAGGAGGTTAGCTCTGGCTCATTACATCACTCACTGTTATACACAGAGATAACACTAAGTGTAAACACTTTTGGAACTTTTAAATCATAAATTGATCTACTTGGCTAACTGGGTTGATGACTTTGGTTTTCTGAAATGTTCCAATGTACCATCCTCTTTGTATCAGAGTTTCCCAGGCATAACTGCACCAAACCTGTGCTGAAAGGCACTGCAGGTCCTGTGAGACCTAATGCATCTCTGTAGGCAGGCTGACAGCTCTCTTGCACTGGAGGAGTTGAGCCTTCTCCACGGCTGCCTCCCAAGCCTGGCTCTGAGGAAAGTAGAAAATAGTAAAGCCAGCATGGCAATTTTTTCATCTTCCCTAGTACAATATACTCTGATATGGAAATCTTCTGAACAGAATTGAAAAGGATGTGTTTGGCACTGCTGTTGTTGCTTCCTTATGCTTAGGATTGAGTTGTAGGTGAGAGAATTGCAGGTAGTGGCTTGCTGGGAGCACTGCCTTTGCAACACAGGAGAAGTAAACTTTCTGGTATATTTTGAGTGGGCCGTGGCCAGAAAACTGCAGTATTTCAGAGAAGAGTTATTAAAAGATATTGTTTTACTCTATTTTGAGTAGTGGAACTTTTAATCAGTAATTCAGAGTTAACCAGGAACTTGCCTGAGGGTTTTTACGGAGGTAAGAAAACCACCAAAGTTATGCAGAACCCTTGGCTGCAGCCTGAAAGCAAACTACCTTTGTTGTCAGCTGTCTTCATAAATATCTCGATGTCAAGAGTTCACATTTGTTTGTTGAACTGTTGTGGAGGCCAGACATCTCGGGTAGCTTGTGGTTAATGAGTGCAGTGAAGAGAACGTCTGCGTTGCTGAGTGATGCGCAGTTGCATTTCACAGGCTATTTTTAGTTTGGGACATAATGGTTTGTTTTGTACGTCAGAAGAACGTTGTATATGCACGGAGGATTTAAAAGTGTGGAATTAGCAGGGGAAATCAGTAACTGTCTTTGCGGACAGACTGAGAAGGACATAACCATGGAATTTCCTTTTATGATCCAGATGCTTGGTACACCCTGTCAGGTACCTAATACAAAGCAAGGTAAAATGTCTTTCCTTTTAGTTAAAAAACAAACAAACAAAAAAACCCCTGCTTTTTGCCTGCATATTGGGTTGATTATGTAAGGGAGTTACTTTGCTTAATTTTACTCACTTTTTCTTCTTAAGGATGAATCCCAGTTAGTGACTTCAGTCTTACTTTGCAGGAGTCTAACAGAAAACATTCTATCTTTGCGCAAACTATCTAAGAAACAGTTAGAACTGTGCCAGGACTCTGATTAGCATTGCATTTCTGACTAGATAATTTTTTTCTAAGTTATCAAATTAATACTTAGTGTGAATTTCAGAATGTTGGTACTTTTGTGATTACTGATGAAGCTTAAATTTGTCCTCTTTCAGGACACACTTGCTACAGGTGCTTCCTGTAAAATTCAGAATCAAGGATGGAAGGAATCTGGTTTGCATAACACTTAGTTTGAGCATAGTAAGAATTATAGCAGCATGGATTATGCTTTAGTTTTGGCTAACGCAAGTAGAGGTTACGGGACTTTTGGATACAGCATTAAAAAGGGTCTAACTTCTGATCCAGAAGCAATGTTGAGGGCTTTGTGTTTGCATTTCAGTGAATGACTCAGCTTTTTGAGTTTGTACTGTCATACATTTAGTTGTAACACTAAATGTATCTTCCCAGATAAATAGATGCAGTTAATTTAAAAGCCTCACTTCTACCCTGAGTACATTAGTGTTGTAACATGCAATCTACCATGTTTATTTCTTCATTTGACAGCTTCACAGGAAACAATGAAATTGGTATATTTGTGATATGTAAAAATTTATAAAGCTTCTTCAAGAATATATTAATGTTTCTAAGGGTTGGTAGTTTAAAAGAAAGAGTCTTCATATTTTTGTAACTATTATGCCATTAATTCATTTAAAAATGAGCGTGCTGGCTTTTGTGTATGTGTTGTGTAATAGTTGCACTGTGTAGGGGAATAGCAATGCAGAGCTTTTGAACCAAGTCAGTGTTTTATCGCTCAATGGCAGCTATTCTAACCAAACTATATTCAGAGCCTAAAATATATCTTTTCCCCTCCAAAATGATAATTTAGCATACTGCCTGCTCTGTTTAATCACTGCTAATTTAGCAGCCCGTATCCTTCTATGTGGTAGGTCAACAGTGCTTGAGTATGTAGTCATCTTAATTTGTGGAAGATGCAGGTGGAGTATTGAATCAGCAATACATGCACTGTGTTTTATTTCAGGAGCTATAATTTGATTTGGGGTTTTTTATGTAGCCTGCTATTGGCCTACTGTGCTGGTCCCTGAATCCTGAAAGACATTATGCTTTAATAGTAAGTGAAGTCTGAAAGAAAAAAGGTGGAGCAGGAGATACTGAAATAAAGATGTACTTCGGGGTATATGCTGATAACATTAAATTTGATGTCCCTTTATCCATCCTTCCCCCAGGGACTTGCAATATGATTTAATAAGGCTAAATCTTGGATGTTTCTGTCTCTTTAGAACCAACAGCCAACATGTCGAGCAAAAGGGCAAAGACAAAGACCACCAAGAAGCGCCCTCAGCGCGCCACTTCCAATGTATTTGCCATGTTTGATCAGTCACAGATCCAGGAATTCAAGGAGGCCTTCAACATGATCGACCAGAACAGGGATGGCTTCATTGACAAGGAGGACTTGCACGACATGCTCGCCTCCCTTGGTAATGTCCCTTTGCTGCTTCTGCTTGCCAAGCAAATTTGTGCTGTTAAAATCAAAATACTGAGTTTGGGATATGAGGGGTGTCTCTGTGTTACACTACTGACATTACTTTTTTAGTTTGAAAGCTAAGCCAAATATGAATTCCTTTATTTGTAGGAAAGAATCCAACGGATGAATACCTAGATGCCATGATGAATGAGGCTCCAGGCCCCATCAACTTCACGATGTTCCTCACAATGTTTGGGGAGAAGTTAAATGGCACTGACCCAGAGGATGTAATCAGGAATGCTTTTGCTTGCTTTGATGAAGAAGCAACAGGTACGTGGGTGAAATAACAGTGTACATTTGTTACTTCTGCTTACTTTTGTAACAATAAATACTTGTGTTCATAGAATCAATAATGAATTTTTTAACTCTGAAGATTCAAATTTCTGCCAACTAAAAATCGTGCCTGTGTCCTCATCTGCTAAATTAACCTTTTCAATTTCTGTAAAAATTTCAAATTTCTGGAAGTTCAGTTCTGTTGTTCAGGACAGGAGAAAGTAAAAAAGATGTTGATCGGGAACCAGGATCTTAATTTATTCCTTACTTAAAATTCACTTTCAGGGCCACTTTTATAAGGGGAATCATTGTTTTCAATGCTGTTGTGCTTTTATGAAGAACATGTTTTCTGTCAGCAACATGTATCCACCTTCCCTCTGTTAAGCTGCACTAAAGAAAACAAATACAAGAAAATTCTTGAGTGAATCACAAGAGTGCTGGCAGAAGCAATCAAAAGTTATACAAGGCTGTTTGCTTAATAAACAATGGCAAAAATTTATTCTTTGCAACCAGCCTAGTAAATCTGAGTTTTATCACTGATTTAAGAACAATTTGAAATATTGCAAACTTTCCTGTGTTTCATGTACTTGTTGAATGTTAGCAGTCAAGTTCCATGACTTTTTGGTGATTTTCACTAGGCATGCTCAAGGCAAATGTATCCACTTTGCAGTTTTTAAAATATGGAGTTAGAAAACTCTTGGTACTGCTGGGAGTATAGCCCTGCTGTTGGGAAGGATGTCCAATATGAATACTGACAAATTTTCATATTGTTTGGAACACCACAGGCAAATCATGAAATGGCCTTTATTTGAAGTAGTGGGACCTTACCTTGCAAACTAAGATGCCTGATTTGATTGAATCCTTGTAATTATTTGGCAGTTTTAGTAATAGATTTTAATGGTGCTGTTTTCATTTGGCAGATAAAGACTGTAGGTATCATTAATTGAAGGAAAGAATTCAAAGACAGAAATTACCACACGTATTAGCAGATAAATGTAAAAACTGCTCTTTCTTCTGTCCTCTACATTTGCTCCAGGGTTCATCCAAGAAGACTACCTGCGGGAGCTGCTGACGACAATGGGAGACAGGTTCACGGATGAAGAGGTGGATGAGCTGTACAGAGAGGCACCCATCGACAAAAAGGGGAATTTCAACTACATCGAATTCACACGCATCCTGAAACATGGAGCAAAAGACAAGGATGACTGAGCAGATCCACGGATACCTGCAGATTATCTCTACACTTACGTTTATTTTTAAGGGTTTCTTCCTGATAGAACTTGTTGCATGCATTTAGCTTTAAAGCTTTTGCCTTTCTCAATGTATTTATCTATTCCAGGCTATTTAGGCACATTTGCACCTGTAATCAGACTGGAAGCGGGGAAAATATTGTGAGGGAAAGGCTATGGGGACAAACATTCCCTGGAGTTGATAGTCCAGGAAAATAATCTCAATGTTTCTGGTTTAGCTGGATTTTTACATTTTTGTAATAAATGCCATTTTGAAATAAAGATTGCTATATAGATAAAATACCTCAAAATCTTTTGTGAAAAATAACATTTCTATTATGCATTTAGAAATGCAGGTGTGTTTATTGTCTTTTTCTTGCATTGCAAGCCAAGCTAGAAAACTCATTTTCATAGTCTTTTGTTCAGTGTCACAGAAATGCTGCTAGCAGTATGTGCTGGCATCTTTAAAAATGCAGCCATAGTATAGAAGTCTTTCATCTTAGGTTTTTGAAGTGGGATCTGACTTGTGTAAGGATTTAACCAAAGAAATGGTGTGGGAACACTTAAAATTGCCTCATGGCCAGCAGAGAACATCTGATTCTTAAGCAGATATTATGTCCAGGTTTTGTTTCTTTTTAATACTGATGGGTTTTCTAGCAATACTTTCACGTCAAAGTGTGCATTCCTGTTTGCTGAATCTTTATGCTGGCAATAAGTGGGAATGAGGCATATTTTTTCCCTTCTGTTGAAGGAAGCTTGTGCAAAGGAATCTGTGCTGGCAACAATTACAGCAATACGTGGCCAGAAAACCACATTAAGATTTGCTGTTCTACAGCTAATTCATTTGCATGTGAGAATATGAGCCAGGTCATTCTGAGAATTAACTTGGTAAAACCCTACAGGTGCTGAAGTTGTTCTCACTTTTAAAAATACCATGCATATTCCTCAGTTCTTTTGATAAGATGGCTTTTAACCAAGCACAGTCATTCATTCACAACCAGTTGCACTGATGCTGTTGTTTCAAACTCAAAGAAAAAAGGAATGTTGTTCTCTTAGTGTGACCATGGCCTGTGGGCCTCATTCTTTTGGCTACTGCAAGATAGAAAGCATAAGGAGGATTTATCTTGCCTATGTATTTATCAATTAAAATGATGACCTCTTATCCAGAAAGCATGCCCTCAGCAATATCACATGACTTAAGGCCCCAAGGAATAGGAATTCAGCTCAAAGGATTGTAAAGGCTCTGACAGCTTATACTGTCAGGTGGGTTTGTCTCATTTCCTGTGGGGTAGCGTGAAGGCTTGGTTACTTAATCTTGCTTGCGTTCCCAGTATGGCAGCTCTCAAAGATATTCTGGCTTTAGGTTTATAAATAAGTTGACAAAGTATACTCAGTTGGCATAGTTGGACTATTTTTAAAATTTTTTATTCCTGAGTGATTTCTTCCACTTCTGGGCTTAATTAAAATTGAATTTTCAACCATTCTTTTCCCAATTTTCTGTTCTATCTGCTAACAAACTTAGCCTGAGTTTGTCTTTTTCTTCTACCCAGACTATGTTCTACACTACTTCAGGTTGTCACAACTGCTCCTTTTCCTGAAAATTTGTTAACTATCTTGGTGCTCTTCAGTAATGGCTGCTGAGGTATTTCTCCATGTGATGCCTGCAGGGTTCTAAAATCAGCTGATTTTTGGGAAGGCAGTTTACAAGTATGCATGGAAGTTTTCACCAACAGTGCCCATGTGACAAACACAGCAGAGTGGAGATGTGGGAAACACTGTCTTGTTGAAATGTTGCTATGTAACATTAGGCTGGAGAACAAGTTATGCTGCCACTTCTTCTGACTGATCATGTCACCTCTGTGCAATTCAGTGTTGTGTGCATACGTTCAAGCAGCCTGCATGAAGGACAAGATGTAAGCCTATTGATTATTCTTTCCCTTTGAATGTCTGAATGGTGTAAGATTCAGAGATCAGTTTTCTTCTGTTAGGAACCCTGGATCCCCAAATCCTTCTCCTGATCCTGTTTTCTCTGTAAATGTTAGGTGCTGGTATGTTACATTGAGTAATGGGCAAGCGTGCCAGCTGGATTTTTCTTGCCAGAAATAAGTTTTGAAGTAGTGATTTTAAAATTGAATTATGAGTTATACAGAAGAGAAACTGGTATCCTCCTTGAGAGGAGATTGTCCACTTCAAAAATATTCTGTACTGCTGCTCTCACTTCCTGAACAGCCAGCTGAAATGTGGGGTGTGCCTGGTTTGTTCCTTGTCATTCTTAGATGCTCCATCAGAGTACGGGGGGAGACAGGGAACTGTAGTGATGTGAAGATCCCTACCTAGGAAGACATGTTGCTGAGAAAGAATTTCCAAGAATGTTTAATTATAATGACAACCTTCCAAGTTCAGGTTTCCTGGTTTCTTACTGTAGGAGACCAGTTAACCTGCAAGTGGGCACAAACCCCTTAACCACTGAAGAGCTACACGGCCAACAGCCCCAGCCAAGAGACCATATAAGAGCATCAGATGCGTTTTGTAGCTAGGCAGTGAGGAATGTGGACAGCTGAGGTTGCGTGCTGAGGGCTGTAGGGATGTGTCATCAATAATTCACTTCCAAAAATAAAAATAACTTTGGTCACTGAAACAGCTTAAAATTCTGATGACTTAGCCTTAGCATTTTGCAGCCAAAATCTCAGAACCTAATCTTTTTGTCCCTTGGGGTTCATATGTAACAGTCTCCAAGCTCCACACCAGATTAAGCTTATGATGAAAAACTATTTTCATAGGCTCATGCACACATTTAATAGTCTTAGATCTACAGTGATATGTAATGCTTCGTGAAGCACTACTGAAAAGCAGTGATTTATTTTACATGACCCACTTACCCTGTTCTGAAGCTACATATGCAGAGGTCGAAATGAAGCCAAAGAGCTACTGAGGCTGCATGAGAAACCTCCGAAGAGGACTATGTTTGTGTCGAGTGCTGCCAGGGGTTGTTTGCCTGCTGCCTTTTCTCCCGACTCTCGTGCTACAGATAAAGGTAACGTGCAGTATTTTACACCTGTGTCTGCCCTTTATGCTGTATTTAAGCAAATAAACCCATCTTTATGGCACAGTGATCAGATGACTGAGGCGTTTCACAACGTGAAGGCAGCTTGTTACACTAGCTCAGCAACTAAGGGATGTCACAGAGGTGGTGTCCCTACACTCCGAAGCGAGGATCCATTTCACTGCTGACCTAAGTACTATCTTTAGATCGCTTGTTTCTAGGATCACTGTCGTATCTTGAGAAATGAATGTAGCACAGCGGCCCCATCCTGGCACAGGACATCAGTAACAGCATGCCTTTGTGTCCTGACCCGTGCATTTGATCCAAAAGGTGGAAAATATCTGAAATCTTGTCATCACACATTTCTTGCGGCCTTTTCTTGTCTGGAATGTTACTAACCTATTATTTGGGATGTTCCTGGGGAGTTTCAAACAACAAATAGCTGTACCAAAGGCATCCAGACAATGTAAGTCCAAATAACGGGTGAGTAACAATCAAAGTATAGCCAGGAACATTTTAGATACCAGCAGTTAATCCTCCATTGGTATTGCCTATGTACCCGTGCTCCTATTTTGGCTTCTTACTTAATTTTTCCAAACTCTACTGTCATTTTTTGATAACTTTCTCCTTTGGAAAAATGATTTAAGATTAAAATAACTCAGTATTGCAGAAACTAGGAACAATACACAGGCAAAAAGAACTCAGTAAATGGCTCTCAAAATGCAGCTTAAAAATAAGTTACCATGAAATCTTGAAAAGTAATACTGGGAAAGAAAAACCCCCACCCACACAGCTCCTTTTTTTTGTGCTCTGAGCAGCAAGTCCACAGAGATCACTGTTTTCCCAAACTTTTAATATACTAGACAGAAAACTTTCCATCTTAGGAACAAGAAAAGGTGGCAGCACATGACTGCTTTTCCAACTTTCCTCTGCATCCCATGGGTCTGTACATACATTGCTCCCTGTTCCCTGGCACCCCTCATCTTAGGTAGGACCAGGCAGGCTGCTGTGGTAGCACAATTTGGGAATTCCTACACTAGACTGTGAAAAAAATAACTTGTATGGCACATTTCAACAGTGCAGAAAAGAAAACACTGCCAAGGAATGTTTTCAGACCAAAAGCGTGATATTCCCTAGAAATCATATATAATAGGCATTGCTTCACAGACCTTAAGGGGTCAGGCAGTTTGTATCAATGCAATAAATCTTAGGGAAGATGTTTACATGTTTCTCAGCAGCATGCAATTAACAGGAGAACAGGAAATCAAACTGATCTCCTGGAAAATCCCAACTGCTTTACTGCATGCAGACTCCTCTGCCGTGCAGCTGTGATTCAGTCCCAAAGCAGCCTTGCACTTGGATAAAGCTGGAAAGTCACAAACACTACAGGATTAGGCAGGTCAAGACTGACTTTAATACATGTGCCTAAAGGAGCAGTTGGTGGCAGCAGCAGACATCTTAGTGTGTAAATTGCTCGGTTTTCCAAGGTTTATTTAATCCCAAATCCTCACTTTGACTGTTTTAGGGTTTCAGTGAGTACAACCTCACAAAATATTGAACTATGTTTTGTTTTGTTTTTTTAAATTATGAATAGTCCTTGGGAGTTAAAAGAGAGCTTTTCACAATAATTTCCAGCCTCTGCCAAGCATATTCAAGTGAGTGGGTGTAAATTGAGGCCTGCAAGCCTTGTCTTAGTACGTGCTAAAATAGAGCTGGCATCAGACACAAGTTACTTGAGCCTTGACTTAGCTTTGTATCTAACAGATACTGGGGGTTTTTCCCTCTTTTGAGTTCTTCCTTAATTATGAGCTAACCATCTCTAATGCAAAAGGTTTAACAGTGGCAGCATATTCCGACCCCACAAAAAGTATGTTGATTTTGAAATTGCTCCACCAGCCAACCAAACTTGCACAGGCGTCAGCTGATAAGAAAACTGGTAACAGCCAACTTTTCATGTCAAACACCTGACTAAATATGCTGCTTCGTGTTTTCTGGGTGTGTTTTGAAGCACTATTTTAGACCTTCAGCCAAGCATTGAGCGCATTTCATTGTCTTCCATATTTGTACATACACATTGTTAGATAGATACAAACTCTAACATACAAGGAGAGGGCATATATGTACATCCTTAAGTTGAGCAGAATTAATTACACATGTTTGAAAGATTGGAGTCTTCCAGCTCTCCTTACTAAGAATACCTCTCAACACTCAACTTTGCATTTCAGTTCTCAACATTGTGGAATCATGGTGTCTGGCAATATTTCTGATTAAAACTAATTCAAAAAGGGCTTAAAAACCCATGAAGACTTGGCTAGAATTGTTGCAACTTACAGCTAGGATAAAAAACCAGTGATGGACAGCACAAGTGGCAGTACAGTAACTTTGATCATAGAAAACACGTAGCAGGGAACAAAAACCCATCAGAAATCAACAGTCCAACAGCCCATGATGTACTTTTCAATGTTTGCTTGTTTTTTTTTTAATTTGTGTTCTTTATGTATAAAGGACTTTGGACCTGGGAATGCAAGGAGAACCATGTCTGCTCAGCAAAGTCCCTCAATACTCTGTCAAACACATCAGTGCCCAGTCATACAGAGATTGAGATGCAGTTTTAAATAAATATATTGAGGTTTGTTTGTTTTCTCCTGCTTACATTTCACAGACTGACTCTATTTTATTTATGTTCCGTTAAATTTCTCTGCTTTATCCTTCAACCTGCTATATCGTTGTCATACAATGCACACTGAAAGTTACTAGGAAGTTGAAACAGTGCTATTTTTCATTTTCAAGATGGAGGAAGAATGTATCTTTCTTCTACAGACTCCAGGACATTCTCTGAGAGCCTTTATTTCCCATGCTTCAGCATCCACCTTGTGGCAGGGACCACCTGTGAAAGCATTCATGAGGTCATTGAATGAAAACAGGGAATACTCTGCAGTCTTGCTCTGAGGCCCTCCAGGAGACCCAAGTCAAGACACGTGTTCAGAATTCCTTCTTTCACTCATGGCTTCTCAAATGTTTTCCCTTTGGCTGACAGCACTGGAATTATTTCTGGAGAAATTCCAGAAAACTCTGGGACACTCAGCATCTCAGAAAGAATGACTGTCACTCTGATACTGCACTGCACTTGGTACAGCTTGACAGAGACAACAGATGCCAGCTGGAATTGGGGAGAAGGGATGGAAAGGCAGAGGGATGAGCCAAAATACTAGGTGAAGCAACTGAGAGACAAAATGCTTTTGTTAAATGATAGTTTAGACCTAGAACTTAGATGGATAAATTTAATTTTGACTGTGCTGTCAATACTTAATCTCTGTAATTAACATTTGCTACTTCTGTTGAACAGTGATAATATGCTCAGGAAAAAAATCTCTTAACTGCAAAACCTGCCATTCAACTTCCACACATTTTAAATTCTTAATGTGGAAATCACGACTCTCTTTCCAGACTCTTGTTTCTTATGCATATCCTCAGTCTTACTTCTATGGTGACCAAGGGTATGGAATTGCTTCTGTACAAGAAAAATTACCTAAGTGGGACTCTCTGCTACAGCTGATGGAACACACAAGAGCTTTCCAGAAGCAAAAATAACACAAAAAGGGATGCACACACAATTCAACGTTAGTGTTTCTTCCAATACAAAGTCTAGAGCACAGAATAAAAATTGGAATAGGTATGTTCAAGGTCAGAAGGTGAAGTTTCTCATGTAACAAATAGCAACCTCGCAAAGGAGTCCAAAAACACCAGCAAAGGAAGGATATTGTGGATGCCAAATTTACATCAAGTCATGGATTACATATTAGGCAAGTTCATGAAAGAAGTTCATTGTGGGTTACTAAATACCACATCTGGCTCTGGGTAGCTTATCCCTTCATGAACTAAAAATAGTAGATACTGGGAGAGGATTTTGGGAAATTTTCATAGGCTATACTGATTCTTACTCTTCCCTAAACACCTGCAGCCATTGCTGCTGCTCTCCCCTTAAGAACATGCTAAAAGCACCCACCATGCTCTCTGCTCCAAAAAGAACAGGAAGTATAGAGAAAGAAATTTTTTAAAAAAATATGATTCCAAGTTTTGGGAAAAAAAAATACAAAACAATAATACTCTCCAGTGACACGGTAGGGAAGACCTCACAACATCTATTATTTGTTGAAGGCATCCAAGGAACCAGTAGACACATCCCAGTGGTGCTCCACCTAGAAATGGAAGAAGCAGAAAGAGGACACAGCTGCTGAGCTTCCCTGTCCCCATTCTCAAGACCAATTTTGACTTTCTGAAAAATCAGAGTGAGATTTGGACACTCTCATTGAACACCAGCTTCACGGTTCTCACCTTCTCAGGAGGCAGCAAGATCTGAATGTTGAGCAAAACTCCAGCCTAAGCAAACCTGAGCAGAGCAGCCTTGCTCTCCTCCTCACTGTGTGCATGGCCAAACGCAGGCACTGGGGATGATCCTGGTATTTGATCCTGGTATTTCTTTTGGTATCTGATCCTGGTCTTTTTTCTGGCCTTGCAGTGAGCAAGCAGTGCACGATGACCACGGGCAAGTGGAGCAGACGGTGCAGACACAGCCTGGGGGAAAGGCAGCTCACCAAAGGATGGCCAAGACTTTACTCCCTGCCTTCCACATCCAGAATGCACATTTCTCTGCAGCTGGGGCACACTGGGCTAGGCAGACTTTTACAGTGAGCCAGTGCAGCCATTCCTGTAACATTAATTAGATTCATAAAGAAACATCATATGACAGAGACTGATTAGGCTTCATTAAGCAACTAAGTTAATCACAAATATTTGCACTGTCATTGTAACTCAGCAGAGGTGGGACAATAGAATCATAGAATTGTTAAAGTTGGAAAATACCTCTAATGGGAAGAATTAAATGACAGGAGGGAAAAGGTTTACTGTAAATTGCTGCTAAGGCTGCTGTCTGTAGCAGCCTTAGAACTTAAGTATGAAACAAAATTTTGAAGGTTTTTTGACAATTCAAAGAAAAGCATTTCAACAGCTCCAAAGTATTTGAGTATTTTAGATGGAAAGGATAGAAACAATTTATACATTTTGCTTAAAAAGGTTTTTTCTTAAATGAGACTGATATAAATGAGAAAGGAGAGAATAATGAAGGAAAGAAGTAGAAGTAAGAAAAATGAAGGAGTTAGGAGCTCAGCATTTTTTTAAACCATCTTTTCAGAATGGATAATTTCTATTCTGTATGTTTGATGCAGGAAATTATGTGGTACTGAGAAATAAGCAAACTTTTGGCATACAGTCTATGATGTGGTAGTGCAAGCATTTTTTCCCAGCCCACAAAACAAACGCTGTACAGAATTGAAGCTTATCACAAGGTGCCCCTATTTTGTCGGACAGCCCTACCAGCTATACAAGCATCCTCTGACAAGCAGAGCCCAGGAACTGCCTGCTCCCAAGGGCTCTCGCTGTGCCTGGCTGCACACAGGGCAGTGGGAGGGCACACTCTCTGCAGGGCAGTTCTATGACCAGAGTGAAGCATTTCTGCTTTCCACTGTGTGGTGGCAAAAGGATGGATGAATCACTTAGGATTCTGCCCAGTTCAACCTCCAAACCTGCTCTCCCTGGGATGTGCCTTGACTGCGTTTCAAGAAA
This sequence comes from Atrichornis clamosus, assembly GCA_013400975.1. Taxonomy (NCBI): domain Eukaryota; kingdom Metazoa; phylum Chordata; class Aves; order Passeriformes; family Menuridae; genus Atrichornis; species Atrichornis clamosus. The sequence continues at coordinate 26,970 of WBMZ01003067.1, forward strand.
AGCTTGAAGGACATCTTCAAGAACAGTCCTGCTGTCCCAACAGACAGAGATCTGCAAGCACAGCTCTCAGGGAGCACCACATTCACAAAAAAGACTTTTACTCTTTTCCTCTTTACTTTTTAAGATTTATGTCAGTGAGCAAAAATGAATATCCTCCACGTATTATAAAAGGCAAAACAAATCTTTTTCTTTTCCTTTAAATTTCTTTATTGGTATGATGAATGCTGTAATCAAGTAAAACCAAACCATTTCTAAAAGCTTTACTTAGATTTACATTGCACAGAAAATGGTCTGCCTGTAGGAACTGCTTCTCATTCCACCACGATGCAACAAATTGGAGACAAAAGCTTTAAGAGAGAGATACACACAGACACACAATTTCATCATTAAGAACTGATTTCATACTGGGCAAGTAATATTACTGCACCTATCCTCATATCTTCAGAAGTTAAACACTGGGAATGACACACACAGTGACAGGTATCGTGTAACACCCTTTTAATAGCATGAAAAACAATACAAGATAGAGTAGCATGTTTGCAGCAGTGGTTCAATTTAAAGTAACAGATGCAAGAAGTTTAAGAGATCAGATAACTTTTAATAATTAAATTTCAACACACAATTCAGTTGTTCAACAATATCATGGAGTATTTTATTAACTCTCTTAATATCTTGGTATTTCTACTGCTTTTCTGCCAACTCATACTTTGCATATAATTATCTTGAAACTACATACCATGTCTAGTAAGCAGAGAATTTTTTACCCAAAACCTTTTCCATGAACAGCCTTCCAATTCAGCAAAGTTTAATATTAGTTTCTATTGCACTTTGAGGCAAATTCTAGAAGAGTGATATTAAAATGAGCTAATTAGGCCAAATTCTCAGCCCTCATGAAATAACTCTTCTGGTTTGAGAGCAGGGCAGGAAAAGAAAGTTGGGCCTTTTAGCAATTAAAATGTCTGCCTTCAAATTTGGGACTGCAACTTCTAGATTACATATTAGATTGCGTGTTAATTGCAATAGGTACAGTGCCTAAACGTAATTAATTTATATATTTACATTTGTAAATATAACTGATAATTTCAGCAAAAGCCTGTACATTTATTTTTTCTTTACAAAGAATGATCAAGGTTGGAAGAGACCTTCATGATCTCCTAGACCAACCACCAACCTACTACTACCATAACCCTCAAGTGCCACATCCAGATGCCTCTTGAACACTTCCAGAGGCAGTGACTCCACCACTGTCCCTGGGCAACTTATTCCAAAGGCTGGTCAATGTTTTTCCTCCTTAAGAGTTATTGTTTTCCAAGACACAAGACTGTAAACCAAAAAAGCTGAGAGAATGTAGGAGCGGAGTTCGAAGAATGATGATCCGGCAGTGCAGCTTTCCCATCTGACTATTTCAGGCACTTTTTATGTACTAAACAACAGCCTTCTTGAAGCCCAAGTGATTTATGTGGGACTTCAACAAGCAAAATGTGAATAAGCATTCAATTCAGAAAATTTCAAAAATGTACAAGTGGGCTAAAACCAACCTGCTTCTGAAGTAATTTCAGACACCATCCCCCTACACTACAAACAGCTTGTACCTCTTTGAAATCCTACATCAGTAAATGATAAACGGAAAAATAAGTGTCATCCTCTGCACTGTTTTCATGAAGAAAATATATGCAAAAATAAGTCCCCCAAGGGATCTTAAAATCTATGGCTGCGAGAGGCGTTAAACCTTGCTCCTGCGGGAGCACTCACTTAGCAGACTTTAAGATGCAAACTAGAATTTTTCTGATCCGTCCAGAGAAACACGAGGAAGCCTGAAGGTAAGGATAACACCTCACACCTGTTAATGCGCGCAGGACGTCACCGAAGGATGAGGAGGCTCCGTTCACCTCCCCGCTATGGCACCACGAGAACCTGGGGACGCTGCGGGCGCCGGCAGCGGCTTCAGGAGCAGGGAACAAAGCTCCATCTCCAACGTGAAGAGTTTTTGTGGATATAAAAGAATAACCCCTCGGGAAGCAATCGCTGACCCGCAGAAGCCCTCCCGAGCTACGTTTCCACAGGCACGCTCCCTCCCTCCCCTGCAGGCGGCGCCCAGGGCCGCGCGCCGGCGGCGGCGACTTCCCCCGGGATGCGCCAACGCTGCCGAGGCGGGGGGCGCAAGGCAGGCGCTGCGGGGCCGTGCCGAGCCGGCCAGCGCCGAGGGGGCGCAGGGTGGGCTGCGATCCTTAAGGAAAACCCCTCTCTGCAGTTTCGCTGCCATCCCGCCGCTTCTGCCGCCGCTCTTCCCCACCCGCCCCTCCGGAGGGCGATGGTTTCTCCAGGAAGCGCGGGAGCATCCGCCGACGCCGGTGCCGCTTCCTCCCTTCCGCGTCTGTGCCGTGCCCGGTCCCCGCAGCCACCGCTGGGGTGACGGTCCTTTGAAGACTAAAATGTGAGTTAATTTACGTCCTCTAATAATGGCTTTTTTTTTGTTTTTGTTTATACGTCTTTCATTTATTCGTATTTTCTGCTGCTCTTTTTCCCTTCTTGAAAATATTAGGGAAATAGGTTCTGATGAGAGGAAATGGGAGTGCGTTAGGGGCGCACTTTATCATTAAACCTTAGTACTTCTTTTTTTTTTAAGTCCTAACTCTGACCTTATTGAATTTACTGTGTTTACTTCTCTCCCTAGTGTCCAAAAATCAACATGTCGAGCAAAAAGGCAAAGACAAAGACCACCAAGAAGCGCCCTCAGCGCGCCACTTCCAATGTATTTGCCATGTTTGATCAGTCACAGATCCAGGAATTCAAGGAGGCCTTCAACATGATCGACCAGAACAGGGATGGCTTCATTGACAAGGAGGACTTGCACGACATGCTCGCCTCCCTTGGTAATGTCCCTTTGCTGCTTCTGCTTGCCAAGCAAATTTGTGCTGTTAAAATCAAAATACTGAGTTTGGGATATGAGGGGTGTCTCTGTGTTACACTACTGACATTACTTTTTTAGTTTGAAAGCTAAGCCAAATCTGAATTCCTTTATTTGTAGGAAAGAATCCAACGGATGAATACCTAGATGCCATGATGAATGAGGCTCCAGGCCCCATCAACTTCACGATGTTCCTCACAATGTTTGGGGAGAAGTTAAATGGCACTGACCCAGAGGATGTAATCAGGAATGCTTTTGCTTGCTTTGATGAAGAAGCAACNGATGAAGAAGGGTACGTGGGTGAAACTCAGCTGAACTCCGCTGCTTGGCAGGAGTATAGTTGGGGTTTATGTTGTTTATTTGGACTTCTAAGCAGTATGCTGATTTTTCCACCTTTTTAAATGAAGTATGAGATAGTAATCCTAGATGGCATATTCTACTTAGTAATGAGAATTTGGCTTATTACTGAGTGAGAGTAAAACCTATCTGGCTGTTCTGTGTCAGTACTGAGGATCAGTAGGCCTGTTCTTCTGTGAGGCTTTGAAAGATGAGTGTTTTAACTGGTCAGTGTGTATGCTCCTCAAAATGTAAAACGAGATGTATTTGCTCTGAGATGAGGAATTCAAATTGGTAATGTGTGATTTTCTGTGGCGTTGAAAAGGTAATGATGTAAAATCTGTCACACAACTGAGTTTGTCTTCCCTCTGCTGTAAGTCTGAGATGCATCTGAATTCTTCAGATGTTTAATATTTCATAATGGGCTGTACAGACTTCATAAACTCTTTTGAACTCTCATCTTCCTGAGTGTTCTTTATGGCTCTGATGACAAATGTCAAGCCTTCACCTGCAGCTCAGTTTGTTTTCAGATTACAGGAAGGGCTGTAGCCTTAGTGGTCTGAAGATAAAAACCGGGTGGGGTCTAGAAGACAGAAATGACAGATTGGACTGATTTGCATAGCAAGATGAAGGGAAAGAGTAAAACAGAGCTCCGTTTTACTATATCGATTTTGCTATAGACTTTCAAGGTTGCGCCTGTAATCTTGAGGTTAGAGTTTATGCTTTTAGTTATTTATTCACCTAGGCTAAGATTCCTGAGAGGCATGTAGTAACTGGGGATTAATCCTTAGAGCAATTCTGTGGAATTACAGAGTATCAGTGCTCTGATAGGTCGTGAACTTGTCCTACTAGCACATGTTGAAATTATGTAGCCTCTGTATGAGAGATGACACCGAGTCTCTAACTTTCCTATTATCTACCACAATATTTTAATTTAACCGGTGGATATATGCTCTGAACCTTTCAAAGGATATTATTCCGTTTCAACAGCTATTTGCAATCTGCGTATTTTTAGCACCTTTTGCCTTTTCAAAGAGCATCCCCTTCCTGCCGAGGTGTAGGTAAACAGGTTTTCTGTTGGTAAGGCCTTTTCAAATGTTAATCGACTTCCTCCCTCTCAAGGGAAATCTCTTTACCATCTCCTAGAGAAGGAAGCTTTGTTAGTAGGTTAATTATTTTCTCTCCACAAGTAGTCTGACTCACTGTGTTACAGGGGGTTTTTTTGTGTGCACCAAAAAGAGAGCCTGTGAATTACAATATAAAGAAAATGGTTGTGCTACCAGTTCTTTTGAACAGAAACCTTCAATGTCTATGTAAACAATAAGTTACTAGTTTGGGGACCCATATACTGATAAGACTGATTTTATTATCTTTCAAGTCTGTGTGGTAAATGTTTTAGTCTAGTCCTGTGATGATTTGAGGATAATAGTTCCACAGTCTGTTTTGTGCCTTATGCCACTCTCAAATTTTAACCAGAAGACATGTGAGGTAGTTATGCTATTTTATTGATTTTTGATTCATAATAGTCAAAATGAAATCTTCAAGATAGCATGTAATGTATTTGTAGAATCCCTGGTATGTTTATCCTATATTAATTTTGTTCTCATATTTGGCTTCTGATCAGTTTGTTTCTTTTTCTTTTAAAAATGCACAAAAGCATTTCCAGCTATATCAAATTCCTTTCTTTTTCTTTTTCATTTCATGGTCTCCACGTGTGTGTTTGTTATGGGCCTGATTTTCTAGCTCTACATCAGTGTAGGTCTTTTGAAAGGGAGTAATACCAATAAGATCCTGTAGATGAGGATAAGGTAGTCATACTTGTTGGGTTTTACTTACGTTTTCTGTATTGCTAATCTACTGAGATATGTTGATTTAGCATTACTATCGTGTGTAGTACTATGGAATTGATTAAAAAGTTGGATCTGTCTGCATTTGGAGTATTTTTTGTCTGCTCTTTGATTCTGCATTGTCATCTGCTTTGTGCTGCCTGCAACAGGCTAAATCTGAAGTTTTGCTTAATTTATTTGTTAGTCCCCATCTACACTGAAGCTGTGTGGGAGGAAGAGTAGGAGCCCTGTTTGCTTTACAATTGGTTGCTGTTAGAACTTTTAGTGTATTCCTAGTCTGGCAGCCCAGTTCAGTGTTCAAACACCTAGCTATTCAGACAGGAGTAATTAAGTCCTTGAGGCTAAACTTGCAGCACCAAAGGCCTTGCATTCTTTGAATACTAATCCTTATGTCATCTCTCATCACTGCTTGGTCTCTGTAGGACTGCAGAAATGGAGTCTAATCTGCTTAGCTGCTTTTTCCTCTTCTTTACCCCCATCTGCAAAGAGAGAACTCCAAGATTGGACCGGATTAAGATGGGCCTGGCTAGCTGAACATTCTCCCTATTTTTGAAGTTTTTTTAAGAATTATTTTTGAAGAATAGTCTCCCTATTGCTGCTAGCATTTTTCATTTGAAGTCAGTAGCCAAGGGCTGGTCTACACTGGGATATGATGCTGTTTTTATTAGCATATGTTGAAACACATTTTTCTTCCCTTCCCCCAGCATACACCACCCCCGTGCTAATTTGCCATGCTCATTGACTTCTTTTTGGTCCCCTGATTCCCTGTTTGGTTTTCTCTCTCTAATGAATTCTGTTTGCTTAAGGTATTCAATTCTCTTTCCAAAGCAGAACTTTTTTTATCACATTCTAATTCAATCTACATCCGTTGATGTGGTTTCTACATAGGATTTCCAGCTGCTCCACAGAGTTTGTGTATCTTCTTTTGGAACATCTACCTTGTCTGTTCTGTTATTGATATTTCTCCACCTAAAGTTCAATAACCAATTTCTTCCTCAAATGAAGCAACTATTGTGCTTTTAAAGGCATGGCTGGTAGTATTTCAGCATTTAGCAGTTTCTGCATTCTACTGCCTACCATTTGTTACGTGTGTTCCCTCTTTCCTCTCCAAATTTTCCTGGAATCATTTGGCAACTGGTGATTCTCCCCATCTCTTGAAATAGAATTAGCAGAAGATACTTAGAAACTGCTCCTTTTTATATCTTTGTTAATTTCCTCAAGAATCTTCTGCTAACATTTTAGCATAAAATAAATGATACATCCTGCTCTTTTTTTTACAGGGTTCTTCACCTTTACCTCTCCACATAAACATTGTTCCTTCCACCTGAGTTAACTTGCTCAGTCCTGTCTGAAAGTCTCTTCTGTTATAAACTGCTTCCCTGGACACTTGCCAGGAGTTCACTGTATCCACATAAATTGCCTTTGGTAACACTGTTGTGCAGCAGTGAAGAGACAAAAGGTGGTTACTTAGTCCCCAGGGGAAACTAGTTTATAGAGGATGTGCAAATACATCTAATTAAGTCAAGAAAAATATAATTCATTTAAGAGAACTGCCAGTATAATGAAGACTAGCAGTGACAGGAACTTGTTTTTCCGCTTTGAGCCGTTGAAGATCAGTAGATGGAAATAGGTGTTATTATATCACAGCAGGTCAGGCCCTGTCTTCAGACATCTGTATGAAATGCATTAAACTTCCTTTGCCTTTGCACTCAAGGAATTTCTTTAGAATTCAATTAAGAAAGTGTTTTGGTCTCTCTGTGCACGTGCAAATGTACTATATTACATGCTGTATTAGTTAACTGCGTGTCTGTTGGCACGTCTGTCCTGCTGCTTTCGCAGACCGGCTAAGAAACTTGGCTTCCCTCTTGTGTTTCCCTCTGTATGCCTCATTCCAGGGTTCATCCAAGAAGACTACCTGCGGGAGCTGCTGACGACAATGGGAGACAGGTTCACGGATGAAGAGGTGGATGAGCTGTACAGAGAGGCACCCATCGACAAAAAGGGGAATTTCAACTACATCGAATTCACACGCATCCTGAAACATGGAGCAAAAGACAAGGATGACTGAGCAGATCCACGGATACCTGCACACAGTTGCTTTTTTTTCCCTCATTAATTTTATTGCTCAGGATCTGTTTTTTTCTTTTTTTCTTGTTGGGACCTTTAGCATGCACTTTTAACATTCCAGCTTTTTCCTCTGTGGATTCTAAGGCTGCTCAGGCACACCTGCACCTTTGTGATAAGACTGGAAGGGGGCAGGGAGAGAGGATGGCTTACAGTGATAAAGGTTGAGGAACAAAGATCAGGGAGTGTGGAGGCCCAGGTAAAAATGTCAATGCTACTCATCCTAGCTAGATGAATTTTACATTTTTAATGGCAACTTTTCAAATAAACCACTGTTCTACTAAGTACATCATTAAAATTGTCTTGCTAGAAGTATACTGTTTCTCTAATGATATCTGTAAATACTTTTGCAACTGTATGCAGTTGTGATGTTACCTATTTTTGCCTTAAAAATGATGCATAAGTCACTTAAGCATACTGATGTTTGCACTTCAGCAACAGAGTACTTCACCTGCTACTGTGAGCGTACACAATGAAGAAGAAATTCCCATCCTTCAGATTTTAGTGTATTGTAAATTAATCATTTCTGTCCAAGACTTGCACATTAAACATTTTAAATCTTATGAATGTAGTTGAGTATATATTTTACCGCCTCAGTGCCTCCATTTCTTAACACTGAGTACAATATTAAAACCTCTTATAAAAAACCTACAATGTAAATCCTAGTGTTTTCTTTAAAAAAAGATATCATATATGGGTAGAGTTGCTTGAGTGATGCTTCTTACCAGATCTGTGGGGCTGCCAATATTGAATTAATTACATTTCATTGCAACCATTTATTTTTTTCTTTCTTTTATCTTCCTTTTTTTCCAAAGCATGTTGAATAGGGCTGGATGAAGAAGGAAGGTATGCTGTCTCTGTCCTTTTTGTTTTCTGTCTGAAAATGTTTTTCTTGGTCTCCAAATGAAACAATATACATTATATTTTTAAGATCTCCTGCTGAGAGTGGTGCTTTGAGTGTGTAAGACTGAGGCATTCCTTTTTGTTCCATTTCTCATAGTTGTATCCTCTAGTTTTTGTGGTATGGAACACATAGCAGATTTGCAACAATGTTCTGAAGCATCTTTGCCATAATCTGAATGCTTGTGGTTCTGGGGTTTTTTTGTCTTGAGAGAGAGGGTGATGAGAGCTGGTTCTGACACTTCTAGGAATGACATTGTTAATCCCTTCAGAATTTACATTACAAAATTAAGAAAAGGCGTTTGGCTGAGAAGGTTTTGCTGTTTCTTGGTAGGCTGCTGTTGCGAACGGAACTTGTAATAAATGTCTTTAGAGGACAGTGATTAAAGCTCTGAAGCTCCTTCTCCTCAGTCCCAGTGAGCTTTGCCAAAGAGTGGGAGCTGTGCCCACAGGGATGACCTGGTGCTGCTGACAGTGGGCTTGTACGAACAGTATGGAAAAGCACAGAGGGGGAAAAGGTGCTGAGCGGAATCAGAAGAAATCCAAAAGCTTCACAAATGTTTTCCCTCAGTCGCTGCTTTTTTTTTTTTCAGAAAAATATTTGCGTTTGGAGAAGGCAGCGATTAAACGCTCGAACAAGAACTTTTGTAAGCTATCAGTGAAATTGTTACCAATTTTGATGCTCCTGGAGGAGGCGAAGCCCTCCGGCCACCGGAGCGTGAGGCCGTACCCGCAGCCGCCAGCAGGTGGCAGCCCAGCTCCCGGCACGACCGCAGCCGAAGGGCGAGCGGCTCCCGACCCAAATTTGTGTTGGTTTTGGTTTGGGTTTTTTGGTTTGGTTGGTTTTGGGGGTTTTTTTGTGGGTTTTTTTTTAGTCCCGAAGAGCTCGTTTGGTGCAGCGTACACAGGGGAAAATATGCTCCGTTCCCACAGAAGCCCCACTCCTACCACAGCAAGGGCTGATGCTGCCGGGATTTTTCACATTGAAGCTCTTGCACATGCTGAATTTTTGGCCCTTTAATCAAGTTCATTCATTACAGAAAAGAGTAAAAGAAGGCCTCTGCAAGCTGTTGCTGCAGGCCCACATGTACAAACACACATGGTGAATGTTTAGAAAAGATTTGGTTTCAGAAGGACTTATGGCCCTTCCTTGTAACTCAAACCAGAGACACTGCTCATGCATTTCACTTCTCAGTATCTCAGTGAGCACTCTTCTTTTGTTAAGATTAGCTTTGAAAAAACTACCGCAAATTCAAGTTTATACGTCTGCATAACTTTGTTTACATACGAAAAGCTAAAACCTGTGATATAAACTAAACTGCCGAGGCTCAGAGTGAGGCAGCTGGTATTTACCTACAGCAATAAATGCCAGTTGTTAAACCCCAGTGCTTGCTTATAGGCCAGGGCTGTGTTGCTGTATAGCAACACCCTTCTGCCATTTGGCCTTCTGATGACAAATTGTAATTCACTAACACTATTGTTCTTAGCCTTGCCTTTGTCAGAATGTTGGTTTTACTCTCTTGAGTTTAATGGCATTTAATGTTCCCATAAAAACATGTCAGAGAGAATGATAAAAATGGATTTTTGGTGTGTAATTCAGAGGCCTGGGATTTCTCTTGCAAAGAAATTTTAAACCCCCACCCAGCTCTGGAGCAGAGGGTGCCTTAAAGTCTGTGTCTCTCTGGAACCAGTAACACTGGTTTTATAGACTAATTACAGTTCTTAGTCCTGGCAAAATCAGTCTCAGTAAGAGCCACACAGAATTTTCAAGTGTTCTCACTGAAGTGGGTCAGCAGAACATGAAGGCGTTTGTCGTGGGATGTCTTTCTCCTTTTATTTTTATTATTAATTCAGCTGTTTTGTAGCTAGGTCACTTGAGTGGAGGGCGGGAACAATGTGGCCTTGAATCCTCTCAGCTAGAAGAGAGAATTAAAAGTAGGTCTGCAACATTCAGGCTGAATGTTAAACCACTGAACAATTGAATAAGGGAGGGTGGAACCATCACAAGCAGCTGTGTTTCTTATTGTGCCTTTCTTTTTTTTCTTTTTTTTTGGCAAATGAAGGAGCTTAGGCAGTGATCCCAGGAGAAGGAATAAAAGAGATCAATTCTAACTTCAGAAGACTCTTTCCTGCTCTTCAAGGTGAAGTTCCCAAAAGCTATGACTCACAAGTGGGGCTGGGATGCTGGTTTCCTGTGGTTGCAGAGGCAACAGAGCTGAACCCTAAATGAGTTTTAGCTTATAAAATGTTTCCTCTCCAGGACTGTTTGTGAGAAGTAGTGCCTTGCCAGGGAACTGTCTCACACATCCTGTATCTGGCTTAACACCCCCCACACAAACTCCCATCAGTGTAGGTAATAACTTGTAAAGGTTCTCACTGTCTTCACTTTGAATGTCGTGCTTTGTAAGCTGCTGTGGCTCAGCACCTGCTTATCCTTGAGCAACTCAGCTATCTCCGTACCGGGGCAGTCAATCTGTGAGATGTGCTGTCCCTACTTGTGAATTACATCCCTAACCTCTGTAGAAAGGGCAGTGGTGACTCCTTGCCTCCTCTTCAGTATTTCTTGTTGATGAGATTCAGCAGATCCTTACTCAATGCACTTGTTAAAATAGTTACTAATTTTAGAGCCTAACTCCCCTGGCTCAGGGGAGAGCAGCATCGGTCAGCCTGGCAGGCACGCCTCACTGTGAATTTACCAGTGATGTCAAGCATTCTTCATTTGGATACCAAGCAGCAGGTCCTTAATACAGCAACCTCCAAATGACAAATAGAACGGTGCTTGGTCTAAACAGGGCGAGGGTCTGCAGAGAATTCCTATCACCAGGGCGGCAGTGTCTAAATCCCAAGCACTTGGTCTGCCCTTTGCGGACGGTTTCCTAGCGGCAGACAGGCTCGTTCTGCTATTCAAATAACCTCAGCTAACTGCTGACTCATTCGAGTTCCACTCGGCGCATCCCAGGGCTTAAATATAAAAATTGTTCCAGTAGCATTCATTAGCTGTGAAAGGCAAACCTAACCAGAGTTCCTATGTAATCGTCATGAGATCAGAAGTGTCACATAAACTGCGTGTTTAAAAATATAAAAAAGCGTTCACATGACTTTAATAGGGATGCATAACAGCCCCAGCAGGCAGGCTCCTTTCAGTGAGTAGGTAAGACTAGCAAATTAAAGATACTTGCAGCTGGAAACTTCCTTTTCAAATAACTGCAGGTCACTGTGACATTGGAAATGGTTGCAAAAAGCTACAGCGAGCCCACAGTCATGGCACGCTGCCCCCTCCCACACACACACACACAAGATTTCCTGGGAAATCTGCTCAGCTCCATGCCCCACAACCCTAGCAAGCTTCAAAGCTGTGGGGCTGGAATTAGTTAAAAGGAGAGTTGACAAGTTTAATGTTAGCAAGATAAGCTTGCGAACTTTGTGATACATTTTTGGAAGAGAATTAAATGGAACAAAATTACTTGTAGTTAGTGCTTGCCTGTTTCTTTTACTAATTCAGGGGATAAGTTTTATTAGAACCTTTATAGGTTCTAATAGGTTCTTTATTAGAACCTTAGATATATGTTGTGCAAAACACAAGTTATAACACTATTATTGCTATCCTGTTAGCAAAGAGGGAAATTTGGCCATGAATCTAAACCCTTCTACCTTGCCTGTCCTCCTTATCTACTAATTAAAAAAATAAGAATAAAACTGTAGCAATGCAATTTCAATTGTCAGAAGACAACATTTCTTTCACACTTTAACTTTTTTGTAACTTGAACACACTCTTACAACAACTAATAATAACTAGTTTCTCTGCTGCAGGAGGTCTAGGTATGCAAACTGTTGTAACTGGTGCTTTTTAGCACAGCCATGGCCACTTTGCCCAGGTGGGGCAGAGAAGAACAGCATTGCTCCAACTGAATTTGGGGATGCTCTACTATGTGCAGACCTAAGAGTAAGGAGGAGTCATCAAACTTGTGCAAAACAATGAGTAAAGGATGCACTGCAGAAATGCAGAACTCTGATTCACTTGCTGGAAGATGACGTGGGGCTATCCGAATCCCACAGAGGAGGATGAATTGTTGCCATGAAGTGCTAGTTACCACTATGTGATAAGCAGAAAACCTACCTGATAACAGCTACAGTCAGGTTTGGAAGCAAGTTTCAATGTGTTTGGGACAGCAATCAGAAGACAGTGATGACACTTGTTGGAAGTATTTGGTTTTATTCTGTCCCTGTTGCAAAGCATGCAGCCTGCTGCCCCTGACGTTTTCTGCCCTGAGCTCTGAACAGAGATTTTGGGTAACTGAGTAGCCATCTAAACTAATGAAGATCAAAATACCAGAAAAAGAAGATTGGGGCTGAAGCACTGAAGTATCTCCTGATGCAGCTGATCAGAGATATGACTCTAGTTGAGCTTTCAGTATTCAGACTTCTCCAGAGGCTGGACACCAGTGCCTAGTCAACAATTTATGTAGCCCCATGCTTTGGCAGCTGACAGCAGCTTTTCCAGGGTTCTGTTTTCTTTTTGATGTTTGATTCCTCTCCTCCCCTCTCATCCTTTCTGCAAGCACTTAAATGCCTTCCACATGTCAGGGGCCTGCATCTGCCCTCTCTGTTACAAGCCTTACATATGCTGAAGGGTTAAGACCTTCAAGCAAGAAAGGCATTCCCTTCCCTGCTTTGTGTACCACACCTTAGGCCTCACTTTGAGATAAGATTCAAAGTAGCTAATAAGTTGTAAGGCAGGCTTTGCAAATTTTGATGAGCAAAAACTCACCTCCAGGATTAAAGAGTATTTCAGTGGCAGCTTTTAAAAAGCTGGCAAGTATCTAAAGGGGATGGCAGTACCTCAGACATTTCAGACTCTTGGGTGAAAGTGCAGATCAGATCCTCGTGCACCTCTGGATGCACAACACATGACAGGATTGTCATCTGAGGGCAGTGGGTGAGTGTGCTGGGAGCACAGGAGGCTGTTTGGGCTGGCACTCTTACTACTGATGCCTGGAAGATCTTACCCTATGCCAGGTTTTCAGGGCTGGTAATTATGCCTCTTCCACTCTTGATCTCGAGAATTGCTATGAAAGAGCAAGTATCAAACTAAAAGGTTCTGGCTGGTTATTTTCTCAACACTTTCCTGACTCGAAGGGTACTTTACACGTCTGTGATTTACTGGATTATTTCTATCTAGGACAGATTTTGTGCTCACACACACCCTTTGCAGGAATGTTTTTGTTACCTACTGGTGGTTTGTAAAGTGACTATAAAAGCAAGGAAGGCATTTGGGAGATGCTGTTATTATGAACATGTTAGGGTGTGTTTATTTTAGTTATTTCTTCTCCCTCCAATCCCTCCATGCCTCCCTTAAGCCTATTCACAGACCATGAATTCTACAGGTAAACTGTACTGAATTCAGTGAAGCTCACCTAAAAAGGCCATTTCAGCCATTATTCAAGTTTCCAATATTTGTCTTTACATACTAATACATAATTCTGGCTCATTTCTTGACACTGCTGTTCTTAGCTTTGGATGTGGGGGTTTCTTTTTTTTAAAAGGTGCAGTTTGCTTGAGCTTCACCCTCTAATCACTTTTACATTAATGACTTGCCTATACAGTTTGCCCCATTTTATCTCTGTTGCAGTTGAAATTTTCATTTCATGAATTTCCTTGCATTTCTCTTCTAAGTGCTGCTTCTGTCAGGCACCTGTGACGTCTGGGCATATTCTTACATAGTCTGCAAAAGTCCATTTTGAGCTTTTGTTTCCAAAAACTGTGGAGAAAAGCACTGTATAAAATCTGTTTAGAACAAAAGTTGGTTGGGGGTAGGGGGTGAGAAGTTTTTGTCCCTGGAAATAAAAGCAATGTGGCATGAAGGTATTTGTAATATGGGTTCCTTTAAATGAATCTTAGCCACTTAGTTGACTGAAGACATTAAATTGGTGTTTCCCTAAAGTAAGTAATTAACTTTCAACACAGAAAATTAAATTGCCTAAGATTATTACACAGCTATCTGAACAATACTTCTAGTGTCTTGTTGCTTTTATTGCTCTTTTGCCCCTGGCATTTTGTATGTAATCATCCAGACACCATGAGATATATTGATTAAATAATTTGGGGCACTTTGCACAGTACAATCTTGTTTTATATAATCTTATGCAATATGTTATTACTGTAGCCAAGTAGTAAGTAAGAGCAGAGTTAAGAGAGAAACTTTGGGCAATGCCAGTCTGTCCTGCCATCTATAGTCAGAAGTAGTTTGGACTCCTGAAATAAGCTACATCTCTACTGGGAGAAAGACAGGCAGACGCCTGAGTTGACTTTAGTAGATATTTTGATATTTGGCTGAGCATATTTCCTCTTACTACAATAAAAAAAAATTGTTTGAAGAGCAAAATCTGTGCCAATGCTCCCAGAGCTCCAGAGAGATGAGCAGTTCTCCATGTTTGTACAGTGTCTGGCACAATGGGAGTTGCTGTGTGAGTGGGAAAATATAATGTCTTAAGGCAATTCCAGGGCAAAAGTAATAAGCACTTTTTCAGTAGATGTGACAAAAGCTATGTTTAAAGAGCTTCCACTGTGCCCTCTCTGATTCACAGGAACATCAGTTTCACCTCTGGCTTGGCTAGGCTGATTTAGCAGCTTTCTGCTAGCAATGTTCTGGATAACAAGTGGCAACCAAAATATTTCAAGGCTGCCTTATCTTTTCCTATCCCACAGCCTAATGACAAAAGGAGACAATTGTAGCTTGTTTGCCAACTATGTGTCGTGCTTTAGTCTTGCATTTTGGTCTACGTTGTCATCGAGTTGCTAATCATCGTTCTGTGACACTGCACAGCTCCTCCACGCAGCTCTTGGCTGTGTTACATGGGCACAGGATCACAAGAGAGCAAACACAGCACTGGCACCTGTCGGTAACTGTTGTTCAGAGGGAAGTTGTTCCTCTTGCCAGCCAGTGAAACATCAGAACTCCAGGCCACTAAATAAATGCTATTATCCATCATCTGGGCACCATATGGTCTGCGTGCTCTGAGTGTAGCTGAGCCACAGCCCTCCTAGCAGTCGGGTGAGAGACCTGGCTTCAGCTTCAGCAGCTACCTGCTTTAGCAGCAGTAAGGCTTCCACACTGGTGTGCTGTGAAGAAAATCAGGGAAAGCCTTTCACAAAGTACCAGGAGGATTCTGTTCCCTTGCAGGAGTGCTGAAGTTTCTGCTGACCCTTCTGGGCATGGATGAGTAGGTAACCTAGCTGTTTAACATCACTTGCCCTGCACAGCCTACAGCTCTGCTTCCTGGGCTATCTGCAGCTCTGATGCCCCCTTAGAGAACCCATCTTGTACTCAGGTAACAAAAACTGTGGCTTAAGTCATCTCATCTCATCTCATCTCATCTCATCTCATCTCATCTCATCTCATCTCATCTCATCATCTCATCTCATTCTATGTCATCTTATGCAGCTTTTATTATGTCTTGCAAAAGAAGTCCACTCTGCATTGGAGTCTTGCTTTGGCACCGTGCTTGAATGGACAGAACTGGCACACGTGTATAGCTGGAGGTGACTGGGTTAAATATGTCAGCAGGTTGACTCCTTCCTTGAAGGGAAAGAGGAAATGAGGTCTGAACCAATTCCTAGAGTAGCATAAATTAGTGAGATACTAAGAGCCCTCAGCAAGGTACCCGGAGAACCTCACACTTAACCCAGGTAATTATAGCTGCAGGTGGCTACAAGCATGAATCACCTAGGTGAAAGTAGTGCCAAAGCCTCAGCAAGACTGGTTTTGTAAGCCTCGGAACTCAGCCCAACTACTAGTCTACTGCTTTATTTACCTTACTGCCAAGACTCCCTCAGTCCCTGCACGACAGCTAGCCTGAGTACAGCATCCTACTGCTGTTTGAAATACCAGGACCTGGACAAGCTGTATTGGCCAAACCCTACTGTACATCCATACAAGTAAATCCAGTATACAAGTTTGACAGGGAAATTTTGGCTCTGTGTCTGCAAATCACTTTTAAACAAGTGAAGATCTGTTTCCATCCCAACATGTTTGAAAGGTACTTCTGTTTTTGGGAACATGTTATAATTACAGTAACAAATTACTTCATCATCTACCAATAATGTCTTGTAAGCATGGACACACAGGTTTTGCAAAGGAATTGAAAAACTTTCGGGTTTCATTGTGAACTTAGCCTTCAAACTCATAACAAGAGTGAACTGTATTTCCCTTGTCCTAACTGCTTACCTGCCTAATTGTCTGGAGTGGTCTTTTAATTTTTTTTTCTAGAAGACTCACCTCTAATGTTCTAGGCTGAGCTGAACAGCTTCATTGTTATTTCCAACATAAAGCTGCATTTGGTCTACAATGTGATGATGTCTTTGGGCCTAACTTGTGTCCTGCTCCTTCACAGCCCTATCCAGCAATATACTGAACATGTTTAGCAAGGGTGGACAGCATGAAGCTAAGCAAAAGATGAGTGGCATCTCACACAAAATCACAACTGATGAGATTCATGGCTTTTGCCTCCCAGCTCAGTATCTAGAGCTTGCATATGGCAAGTTGAGACCTGAGGCCTGAGAAGGCTCAAGGATCTTATAGCAGAAGCTGTTTTACAATGAGAGCTTTTTCTACTGTTCCTGTAGAAGCTTGACTTTTAAAAGAGGGTTGGATTCACTGGAGAACAAGGAAAGACAGAAGGAGACAGGATACGGGCCTGGCTCTGTAACTCAGAAGTTTCTGAGGCACTTGGGCTCCAGGCTGTGAGAGACTGAACTTTTAAGGGATAATTACTCAAAACATTCCCCCATTTGTGGAGATGCCAGAGTGCTTTGTTGAAAAGGAGGAGGTGGGTTTTTTGTGTAACTGCTAACCTCCGATCTGATACGACAGAGGGTGAATGATGAGTTATGAATGAGATAGGAGATGGATCCTGTGGAGACAGTGGTGCCTCTTGTCATGCTAATTTGTCCTCCCTTGCACAAACCACTGGGTCCTGAGGCTCCCCCTCCTCACCTGGAAAAGTACCAGGACATTATCATGGGGCCTGAGGGTGTTCATCTCTGTTGATGGGCCATAATGGGCCATAATTGACTCCACTACACTGGTGTGATGGGCAGCTGTGTTGTTTTAGAAGGTGTGAAGTACTCCCAAAATGTCCCACATTATTACATCATCCAATGTGAAGCTCCCCACCCCGGGGGAGGTACCTGAGCGATCCCACCTGAACATGAATATAAACCCAACAGATTTTGTGTTTTGTGGATTTTCCCAGGAAGTGCCCACCACCACCCGATGGATCTAGTCTGCAGCCATCACTTTGACTAATAGACATCGAAATTGCAACAACTAAGTCATGTCACGAGGCCTACGGTGGTGAGATCTTTCTACCCTACTTATCTTCTCCGTCTCTTTCTTACATGTTTCCTTAAGTGATGTTTTCACAGTCATATTACTATAAACAATAACAACCAAAACTGCTACATGCCTGTTTTCCTTTGCTACCAAATTCTTCCATATAAAACCCTCCATATAAATATATTCTCAAACATCCATGACTCCATGTCACTTCACTCTAATCCACCTCAAGGGATCTATTAGCAACAACCTGGGTTATCCTTGTTTTCAGGGACAGGTTGTAACAGAGGCCGAACTCAGTTTGTGCGTTTTATTCCAGCAAAAGATTCCTCATAAGAAGCTAGACCTGCCTTCCCTCCTAGGAAATGTCCTGTAGAAGTGGGTTCAGAATTATTTCCTTT
This sequence comes from Atrichornis clamosus, assembly GCA_013400975.1. Lineage (NCBI taxonomy): Eukaryota > Metazoa > Chordata > Aves > Passeriformes > Menuridae > Atrichornis > Atrichornis clamosus. Next base: position 44,820 of record WBMZ01003067.1, read on the forward strand.
TTTTCCACCTTCTTTTCTACTTTGTACACACTGTTATTATTGACATTTCTTTTTGTCCAAATAAGATATTTCTCTTCCTAGTATGGTGGCTGATACCATTCTCACTTTTTGCATGTAAAATTTTGTCTTTTTAATGGCTCGTACTGGTGAACTGCAAACGCAAACTGAGTGCTGGGACTTCATAATGCTGCATTAGTCATTATAGCAATTCCTAACATAGGGTCTGAGATATTCAGGATTATTGCATTTTAAATATATCCTACTTCAAGGAATATCTTATTCTCATTTGTGAAGGTCTGGTGTACAAAGAGATGTTATGGTGGGATATCATTCAAAGGGACCTTGACAGGCTTGAGAGGTGGGGCCACATGAATCTCACGAAGTTCAACAAGGCCAAGTGCTGGGTCCTGCACCTGGGTCAATCCCAGGCACAAATACAGGCAGGGAACTGAATGGATTGAGAGCAGACCTAAGGAGAAAGACTTGGAGGTGTTGGTTGACATGCACTTGCAGCCCAGAAAGCCAACCATGTCCTGGGCTCCATCAAAAGCAGCGTGGCCAGCAGGTCAAGATATTATGCCTGCTTCTGCTCGATTTCCTGCCCAACCTCACCCTCAGACACCATTATTGGCATTTTTTATCAGTCCTGTCTCTCTCTGCAGAGCTGTTATACCACAGCCCAAGCATACCAACACACAGGACTCCGTAACTTTTAGTAATACAGCTTTTTCAAGCGTGGGTTTTCCCTGCCCTCAACTGCTCAGCCAGAGGCTCTCTGGTACAGCACTAATTGAGAGAGGGACACTTTCAATACACTCCCATTGTATCAAGTTACCATAAGGGAGAATGACAGGATAGTGGCCAAGCACTCTAGGGAAGAAGGTGTACAAGTGCCTACTATGAGTGAAGTCATGCATTCACCCTCTTCCATTTTTTCCAGATGTGATGCTTAGGGTTTGTAACATTGCAGGACGCTGTGTAGCTCCTCTGTCACTGTTTTCATAGTGTCCTGTGGGAGGATTCATATGTCCCACTCCAGATCTAGCAGAAGTGGCATGGGTATGGCAAGTCATGAAAGTGGACTGGCTCTGGCTCCACATTTGTGGTTCCATTGGTGGCAAGGCATTGATCCAGTGGTTCATTCTCTGATGTGTAAGTTATGCAACAGGCCTGCTTGTTTGCAATTCTCCTTTTTTATAATTGTCTGGAATCAGTACATTGAGCCTATTCCACACTCCAGGTAGGTCCACCTTCAGCTATCTGAACCAGGCAGCCCTTTTTATATCTGCTGCATCCCAATACATCCTGCTCGTAGCTTTGGTGCTCTGCAGGTCAGCACGTCCCCTTCCCCTGGCAAACTTCTGCACAAGCCTGCCTCGCCTCATCTTTCTAAGCCAATTTTGACGATGTCAGCCCGTGCCACACTCCACAGCTTTCTAGTCCCAGTTTCCATCTAAACTCTGTGAATCCACAGAGTGGCACAAGCCAATGTGTTCACAGCTCCTGATCCAGTCCAAGCAGGCAGCTGAAAAATGTTTTGGTGCAAGCTGGCGTAGAATCATTGAATTGTTAGTGTTGGGAGAGACCTCTAAGATCATCAACTCCAACTGCTAACCCAACACTGCCATCTTCACCAATTAACCACGTCCCCAAATGCCACATTCACATGGGTTTTTTTAACACTTCCAGGGATGGTGATTCCAACACTTCCTTGGGCAGCCTATTCCAGTGCCTGACTACCCTTTCAGAGGAGAATTTTTTCCTAATATCCAGTCTAAAACTCCCCTGGTACAACTTCAGGATATGTCTTCTTGCCCTGTGTTGTTTCCTCAGAGAAAAGACCAACCCTCACCTCGCTGCAACCTCTTTTCAACTGGTTGTAGAGCGAGATAAGGTCTTCCCTGAGTCTCCTTTTCATGATTGCAGCTGAGAAAGAATTAGACCAAACATCACAGTCTGACATGACACTTCTGGGCTACCATGGGTAAGAAGTTATGGTACTAAAAGGGAATCACGATGGACAACAGGGGAGATGCCTGCATACCTAGTACATAAGCAATAATCAGTACACAAGGCAATACCAAGTTCAAGAACACACAAAAACTATCAAGAGAAAGGAAAGCATTAGTAATAGGTTATTAATTACCTACTGTGAAATATTAATACAAGTTAAAATTAGTTTCAACTGTATTTGCTGAAAACCCTAAAAAGATGAAACAAAGGTGCTTTTGTGAGTTGCTTGCTGAATAGGCAGCTTTTGAGATTCAATAGGAAGCAGTTGGACTGTCAACATGAAAGGAGCAATTGATCAGAGCAAAGTGCAGAGGGGTTCCCGCTACAGAGCAAGGTCAGGAATTCTGTGCAATGGGCAGTAATAGTGATGATGGAGAGCCCAGACCAAATGTTATAGGGGGTTTATTAAGTGATGGGAAGGCATAAGGGTCCATTGGTATGAGCCCGAAGGAGGCAAACTGGTAGTAGTAGAAGTTGAGGGGGGTGAGGTTGAAGGAAGGAGAGAATTTAATACAAATATCAAAATTCTTTGCACGTGGCTCAGGGAAAGGGCCAAATGGGGAAGATGAGCTGAGTAGGGAGATGCAAGTTACTGGTATTGGAAAGGAAGCTGGGATTATTAATGTTTTCTGATAGCAGTGAATGACAGAAATTAATGAGCTGCTGAGAGCAGTGGAGAGTAATGTGGCATTAGAATATGTGACAGATGAGGAAAGCTATTTTCTTCGTATTTTCTACTTGAGAAACCCAAATTACCTTATACTACATCTTGAGGCTTGGAGAAAGCTTCTGGTCTTGAAAGGAGATATCAAGAGGCCAAATGTTCATAATGGCTAGACGAGAAAGGTTAGTAAGGGGTTGAACAAGGTGGTGAAATCTGGCTGAAATTGAAACAATATGTTTGGAAAGGCACTGGCTGACCACTTTCTGAGTGTGAGATGATGAAAAACATACAGAACACAGGAACATCAGGTAGGTGAGCCCAAGAGTAGTTTTGGGAAACAGGCAGGAGAATGATTCGCAGTGAGGAGTCTCCCAGAACAGAACTGACTGTATTGGAATGTAATCAGAGACAAAACCACAAAGGAAAATTCAGATTAAACCACAGGTCAGTTCTGCTGATTTGCTTCAGAAAAGTTTACTTAATATTTCAAGTGGAAATCAAGAGTTTACATTTATTTCACTACTCTGTGGTAATTTTTAGCAATGTAACCCCAGAACTCTGACAGCCATTAAATAAAAAAAAGGAAACTTTCTGAAAACCAGAAGTTTTACTATCCATATGGCTGGAACAATCCATTCAGAGGTGTATGCAACTGACATGGACAAAAAATAAAGTAACACCTTCAAGTTAAAATTTGATTGTCTTCTGTGCCCTGCTACTTTTTCTACCTAGAAAACAGGTGTATAAATCAAGCCTCCTCTTTTCCCTCTAATGAGCACTGTCCTTGCGTGCTGCCCCCAGAACAGAGGATGAAGGCTAGGAGAGCTAAAGGGTGTGTGTGTGTGTAGTGTGTGGGGAAGGAGTGCATCATCAACGGAAGGGTGCCAGCAGATGAGAAGAGAGGGAGGAAGAACTCATGGAGCTCATGGCTTGGCAGTGCTGCACAGGGCACAGGTCCAGGGGAGGGACTGGGTCAGCACACTGTCCTGGGTTGTGGGGAT
>WBMZ01003068.1:0-44188 GCA_013400975.1 Atrichornis clamosus
TTCCCGGGGATCGAACCCCCCCCACCCCCGGGCCAGGGTTCGCCGTGCCCCCCGCCCCACACGCACCCCTGGCCGCTATCTCCCTCCGGGCTGAGGCCGAGCACAACTCATCAACCCGCTGCCCGCAGCCGCCTCCATGCGCTCGGCTCCATGCAGGGTCCGCAGCCACTGCGCACCCGGTGAAGAACCGACCGGCCGCCCCCTCCTCCCCTCCCCGGGGCACGGCCACCTTTGCTACCTATTTATAGCGCAACCCCTCAGCCCCCCCTTCCGCAGCCCTTTCTTTTTTGCGTGCAGTGAGTAAAAATAAACACTATTAATAGGCCAGCGCCTGTATGCGGTGCCGCTGATGGAAGGAGAAGGCAGCGGCAAGGGACAGACTACGTTAACTTTCTCCTTCCTCCCTCCCTTCCCCTCCTTTGCAAAAGGCTGGTGCAAGATGCTCCCAGCCGGCGGCAACATCCTGCCCGTCTTGCCCGAGTAAATCCCCCCGCCCGGGGTGGGCAGTCGAGGTGTGAAGGTCGGGGGCTCTGCCCGCAGCCCGCTGCCATCCCCCGCCGCCACCATCGCCCCTTCCCGCATGCAGCCGCGACGCCGGGGGTTGTTGTTTTACCTGGTCTTAATGCTCGAGGATCAGCTCGCTCCCCCCACCCCGTTTTTATTTTTTTCCTTCCCAGTCCTTCCAGCCCTCCGTGCGAAGCCTCATTCCTCGGTGAGCATCGCTAATAGCGTTGGCAGAGAGCTGGCATCGACTTGCACTTAATATTCCTGCCCCATTGGATCTGCTGATAAATCTCAACTCTGACGTCAAAGTCTTCACTTATATTCATGATCCAAGTCTGTGAATCAGAGCCGCTGTGATCAGAATAACAACAAGGCTGGCTCCCTGCTCCACATCCCCATCCACACCCGCAGGCACGAGGGGGGTGCGCGCACCCGCCCCGCCGATCGTTCATTCATGAGCTCTCCCGCCACCCCGACGCACCTCCCCAAGGTCGAGGCCCGCTGCACCTGCGTCCTGCGGATGCAGTTTGGGCACAAGCCAGGCCCCGGCGCCTGGCAGGGTTTATTTTTACCGCTTGTGCCGAGGGACGCGGGGATGTGGAGGGAGGGGGGTGATCCGGCGTGGCGCGGCTCCGGTGCCGCGCTCTTCAAGGACAATGTCCAGGTCAGCAGCGCCGGTCCCCCTGCGCGCCCAGGACATGGCCCCTGGGGGTGCTCCGGGGGTCCTGTGCAACCAGGCTGGGGCAGGTGCATCCCTCCACAGGGGAACATCACACCCCAGAGCCTTTGCCCCACACGGGCTTCCCGGGGTAAAGCTGGGATGAGGAGGATCAACACCTGGAGCTTTGGTGTGGGCTGTCCAGCCCAGCTCCTGCCCTCCTGCGCAGGGAAACCTGCCCAAGGACGCTGGGTGTGGGGGTCTGTCCCCCTCATGGCAGCACCCACTCATCCCCAAGCTTCCTTCACAACTATTTGGGGAGGGATCAGCCTGGAAAGGAACAAATCCCAAAGACACGATTATTTTTACAGCCATAAATGGCTCCGTGATTCAGCTTGGGAGCAGGATCATCAAAGCAGGGATGCTCAGCTCCCGGATCCACAGGATTTCAGCTACACCTTCTTCCCTCTTTCCTACTGGTTTCATAACACTCCAGCTTCACTCTTTCATCCCCCTCTCTCCTCCAGGCTGTGGCTTTGTGGTGCAGCGAGCTCAGCGCTGGGAAGGATTTCCAGCTCCCGATATGTAAGGATATTTAGGTGAATATCAGCGATTTTGACTGAACCCAAGCGCCCCAGTTTGGAACATCTGGGTTCCTCATCAGGCCAAGCCCCATCCCGGGGGACTCGAATCGCCATCTACCTGGGGCCGCGGGGCGCGTGACCGCGCGTTGCGCGCCGAGTGACAGGAGCGGCACCAGAAGGGGCGGGGGAAATCCGAGCGCGGAGCTGAATGAATTCGCTCCCGCTCCCGGTAATTACGCACCGCCCGGGAAAGGGGAGGCGGGTGAGGAGCTCTGCCTGGCTCCCATCGGCAGCGGCGTCTGCCAGGAGCGGGGTGCAGGGGACGGGCTGGGTAGCGCGGCTGCGGCAGAGGGAAGGTGCTCTGTGGGGTCAGAGCCCACCCAGGACGGGCCACGAGCGGCCGTCAGGCTCAGCAGAGATGTCCCTGCTGTCCCCAGGCAGAGGCTGCCACCTGCCCTGCGTGACCGAGGGGGGGCTGCAGCCCCAGGGCACCAGGTCCAGCCGGGAGCAGCTGACAGGGATGGGCACACACAGACATACACCAATCGCCCCAGTCCAGCCCGTGGATCCTCTCGCCTGTGCGTGGACAAGCACACCCCAGTGGGTCTCAGTTAATCCCAAACCCCATGGGCTTGTTGGAGTTGCCTTGCACCTCCTGCTCCCTCCAGCATCCCATCCTTCCTGCACTCTCACTGCAGAGACACCCCTCAAACCCCTGGCACTCCCACGGCAGCCCTGGCAGCCCCTTCTTTACCCACCTTCAGTTCCTCCTCTGGACATCCCACCTCAAGTTTGCCACAATCCCAGGATGCTCTCCCTGTGTCCTACAGAAATACCAGTCTCTGGCAGGGGTTATCCCACTTTGCTCCAGAAGTGCCCCCTTTCCATGCACTCATCCCAGCGGGCTCTCAGCCAGCGATGGGGGCTCCTTGTGCTCCTGCCCAGGGAGGAGCAGCTCCAGGTCTCCAGTGAGGATTTTGGGGGTTTCACCTGTGCAAGAGGGTGCAGTGGGCTGGCAAAGCACCGGCAGGAATCTGAAGCTTTTCCTCCTTCTCTGCCTTGTTCAGGTGGCAAAATGAGCTGTGCCAACACTTCTCCATCCTCCCCTTCGTTTGGTCCCAGCGCGAGGAGTGAGGAGAACATAAACCACCCCACGTGCTGGGCACAAAACTGTGTTCCAGATTATTTCCCTGTTATCTGGGAGTTGGTTTAGGATATCCCTAGACCCTCTCAGTGGTGCTGGTGCCTATGCTGGCGGCAGAGGGGCTGCCAGGATTTAGCAGCTGCACAGGGCCTGGCACATCTGTCTGTGTCTGACGGGGAAATTGTCTGTGCCAGGGCTGCTGGGGTACTCCAGGAGTGTTGAGGTTTTCTGGTAACAACAATGACATTATCTGGCCACTTTTAAGCCAAGGCACGCTGTCCCCAGAGCTATCCTGTTGTATCTGTGAGGATGTGCCACTGCACACACTATTTTCAGTGTCTGAGAATCTACATTTTAAAGCTCCCTGGGTACCTGCAAGACCGTTCTGACAATGTATTAAATATGCTTTATCTATATTTAAATTACAGACTCAATAGCAAGGAGCAAAGATCAAAGCTAAGCAAAGACACAAGCCTGAGGCTGCAATTACAGAGCAAGAGGCCACCAGCCTCACCTGGGAATGCTGTTCAGCACAGAGGTCTCCCACCTTCATTCCTCTTCTTCCTCCTTGTTTTTTGGCCCCTGGCAGAAAGCTCAATGCTGAACAAGACAGGTCTTTCTACGGCACTGCCCCCTGAGGATGCCGAGTGCTCCCAGCACACAACAGGGCTTGACCTGGGTCTCATCCTGCCTTAAAGTTTGTGTTTTTTTGGTTAAAACAAGTGGGTGGCAAGTTAAAAACAGGGTGGCAATCACTAAAGACGTGGCTGTGCCAGGCACAGCCCACTGGGAACCACGCCTTTCACAGGGGCTGCCGCTCAATGGGCACACAGGTGGTACAGAGCTCGCCAAGAGGAATAACCCCAATGCCAATTCTCCACCATTTTTACCTCTAGAAGTATTAAAATTGGCCTTAAATCTTTTCCTTGGGGAAATGTCATCACCTCCCGGCATCCCATGAGCTTTTCCCACCCTTGCTCCCACTCCACTGGGAGCATCCTGTGGCTGAGCTGACAAACCCATGAGCTCATTGCCTTGTGACCCCCCAAGTCAGGCTCAAAGCCGTTCTGTTGGAACATTCCCCCACATATTTATCCCGGCATCTTTTCCGCAGGGAGCGGATACAGCCTTATTTCCGCACCTCCGTTTGTTCCCTGTTACTCCAACGGTGCTTGAAGAGCTCTAAGAAGGAAAGGCACAGCTATAATTAGCAGTGCTGACTAATCAGGGTGGCAAACAAGCGCTCTGAGCCCGCCAGCCTCCCCAAAATGGGGCCGTCGGGGGCCGCGCGCCGCTGGGGAGCGCGTGAAGTCCTACATTCAAAGGCTTTGCATAATTCTTGGTGGAAATGAGGCCATTTTCTCACTGCTGCCGCTGGAAAAGTGGAATTTCTCCTGGTGCTGCTCCAGCTGCAGCATCCCAGCCTGGTGGGAAGAACCAGGGCTCTGTGGTGGGTTTGGGAGGTTGAGGTGCTGATGCCAAAGCCAGGCAGTGGAGGAGTTGGAGGATGGCAGGCAGGAGTCTGGCTGATAAAATCATCCATCTCTGGTGAAAAAACAGCCGATTTGGCTGAAAAACCCCTCTCCAGGTAGCTGGAATGGGCCCCTTTGAGGGCCTGGCTTGCAGGAGTGACCTCTGCCATCCCTCTCCCAGCAGCACCGCTGCAACCCTAATTTTACCTGTTGGAGAGCCGTGGGTGGATCGTTGGCTTTTCCAGCACCAGGGAACAGCTCCCTGCCCCCAGATGAGCTCTGTCTGGGTTGTCCAGCCTGGGGACAGTGGGGACACCGTGTCTCACTGCCCTGGTGCCATTACACACCCAATGAACATTCCCCATTTAGGGGGACAGGACCCCCGGGGCACAGCTGTGCCAGGAGGGAAGGAGCAGCCCTGTGCAATTCCAAGGCTCACTCCAACTTCTCCTCCTGATTCCCACCAAACACACACTCAGGCCAACCCAGGGGGCGGATTTTTCCTCCTTCCATCAGTGATATCATCCCCATATGAACGGTTTTGCTCCAAGTCCTTAAGCTCCACTGCTTTCCTGAGCCAGAGGAACACGTTTTGAAGCACCTTTGCTGGCACACGCCGTGCCACCATATGTCAGTGAGCAGGGCTTCTGGGAAAAGTGTTTTTTCCAAAATAAAGCGCTTTTGCACCGTGTTTTACTCCTTCTCCCAGGCTGTATGCGCTGCTCTGGCTGGGTGCCCCATCAGGAGTCACTGTGTTTTCCTGCACTGCCATTCAGGGACACTGGGAGCACGCAGGATATGAGGCAAAATATTAGGGCATATGAGTGCGGTAATTAATACTTCATAATAACCTGATTTACCTGATGTGGCACTGAGGTAAGGAAAGTTTTCTATGGGTTTGGATGGGGAAAATTAGGAAAGATCCTTAAGAAAAATAGAAAATCTGGAGATTTTTTGCAGCTGAGTGCAGGGCAGTCATTCCTCCCTGCTGTGCCCCTGCCCCCTGCTGCCACCAATGTGAGCTTTCCAAAACCAGTCTGGGAGTGAGCTGCTCCAGAGGAGCACTGGGACCACCAAACACTGGAGCCCTGGCAGAGAAGCAGCTCTGAGGACCAGGATGGTCCCAGGTCTGTGTGGAAAAGCCCTCGGCTGCCCCAGAACTAAGGACACATCAGCACTCAGAGGAATCCACAGGAACCATGTGCTGGCAGGGGTGGATTTGTTGCTCCGTTTCAAATCCTAACCCCCATGCTGATCCCCCCTGATGGACTGGCACAGGGGGAACAGGAGGCAGCCCACCCACCCCGCGGGGAGAAGCCCCCTGCGGCAGCGCGGAAAGGACCCCCGGCCTCCCCAGTTCCCTTCCCGCTGGGCAGGAAGGATGTCGGGTTCTATAAAACCCGGGGAACAAGCTCTCAGCTTTGAAGTGGAGCACAAGGCAGCTCGACACCCCCCCGCCCGAGCACAGCCGGCCCTCTCTATTTATTGATTTCCACTCGGGCTGCTGACATTTAAACAGGATCCTGTGTGGAGTCACGGCGCCGCGCTCCCCCACCCAGCACAGGCACATTCCCGGGAATTAGGCTGGGGACCACATTGCCTGGATGCAGAGCCCCGGTCTCCGAGATGGGGAGGGTGAGGACATCACCAGAAAAGGTCACAACTGTTTGCTGGAAGTTAAATAATTTGTATAAAACAGGTGTGTGGCTTGGACAAGAATCTGGTTAGGGAGAACAGGTAAAGCCATGAGCTGGACTTGCTGCAACTTGTTCACATCCCAACCTTCAGCCCGAGCTGTACCCACCTGGATTTTGGGTGTATGGAAGTGTTTTTCCCTCCCTGGGCACGGCATTTTGTCCTTCAGCACCACTGTCCAGAGCTGTGTCTCAGCACTCAGGGATTCCCCAGGATAAAAGAGACATTTCCAGGAGTGTGAACACCCAGCTGGAGCGGACAGCTGCTAAATACACTGGGAATCTGCCTTCTCCATCCTCCAGGCTGGGGTTTAAACCAGGAAAGTCCTCTGTTCCCAAAGGAATTCCCTCTGCCCTGGGGATTCCACCCCAGAGCTGTGCTGTGCCTCTCCCCATGGTGATGCTGGAGGTCGCTTGGCTGAGAAACACCAACCCCCCGAGACCCCGTGGATGGATTTATGGCAGAAAGGCCCTTGGCAGAGGGAATGGGGAAAGTAGCAACAGGGAAAGACCCTCCAAATACTTTAAAACTGCCAAATTTGAACGGTTTGGGGAGGACGAGTGCAGTGGGATGGATGGGGAGGATGAGACAGGACTGCACCTTCTCACCCAGTTCTGAGCTATTTCTCTGGGGGTTTTTAAAATTTTTTTTCCTCCTGAAAGGTCAGCTCTCTTGTCAGAGCTGGAAGTCACAACCACCGTCCCTGATATGAGTGCAATCGTGTCTGATGAGTCACTTGTTTAACAGGAAGAGGCTGCTGGTTGCTATAGGGATGGCAGCAGAGGGGAGAGGATCCCTTCCTCACCACTGATCTCCACTTGTGACAGAGAAAACCCAACCCCGAACACTTCCAGGCCAAACTCTGCTGTAACTTTCTGACACAGTTTGGTACCCCGGCTGCAGGGATGCCTGGGCAGGTCCCTGAGAACGGGACACTCTGGAGTTTGGGGACATCACAGGGCTGGGAAGGGACCAGGGAGGGGTGGGATGAGTGCTGTGCTTGATGTCGGGCTTGGGTACCACGGAGAACTGGGAGCTCCAGGGGCTTTGGGGTCACAGAAGAAGACCCTACTGGGCTCCCCATTACTGGCTCGTTCACTCCAACCCTCCACAAGCCTTTTCCCTATATCCCAAGGCACTCCTGGGGATGCCTGATCCCTTTGCAACAAAGCTGCTGCCCTGGTTGTAAAGGTGAGATGTGGGCAGTGCTGGGGGAGCTGTGGTTGTCTGTCACCTTTGGAAATGAGGCCACCGGGTCACCGAGGACACTCACCAAAGTCACCGTGACCCATCTCCTCCCGGCTGCATGATTTATCCCCCCTGGGTTTCACACCGCGGGGCACCCCCATCCCACAGTCTGGCACCTCCCAGGGGTGCCCTCTCCCTCCCTTCACCCCTTGTTTCACCTTCCCCTCTCCCGTGCCAGACTGGGGGATTCATTCCCCGATTCGGACCTGGAGGAGGGACACAGTGGGGGAATTCTGACAGGTCCATCCCTGCAGACCCCACTGCCCTCGGTAAGTCCCCACCCCTGCGTGATGCTCGGCAGAGATGCTGCTCTCCCCGGGACACCCACTGCTTTCCCAGCTCTTCATTAGGGAACCGCTAATTACCTCCCCGTTGTTCATTGATGCCGTTTCACCGCAACGCTCTCACTTTGTGTGAACGGGCTATATTTAGCTCCTGACAGGGATGCAGTTTGCCCACTCACACTTTTTCCTCTGGATCAGGAGAATTTGGTGCCTCCTCATGATGCGGAGGAGAGGAAGGAAACCTTCAGCCTTCAACTGCGCTCTGCAAAAGCGTTTGTATTTGTTCCCTCCCGCATGAGCGGGGTTTGAAGAGCTCCTTAATGCGCTCCCAGCAGCTCTAGGTTCCAGAAAGGAGCATCTTGTCCCCTTCACAAATCCACTGTGGAAAATAAAAGGTGGGAAAAATAAGAAGATGGCACTGGGAGAGATCCAAACCTCTGCGGGGGCATCACAGCAGAGCATGTTTTGGGTGCTCTGATGCCACAGTGGCACGGCCAGCTCTGGGAAGGGCTCTGTCCCTCCATCTCCGTCCTCTCCAAACAGCCACGGCCCCATCAAGCCCAGTCTGGCAAATTCCCCAAGCATTTTGGGAGTTATTCGTGCTGGCACCACCATGGCCACGGAGGGGGAATGCCCGGAGTTACCTCTGCTCCACCAAACCCCCTCTGTGGTTCCCATGGCTCTGCCCCACGCAGGAAACACAGCAGGTCCCGGAGCAGCTCCGGGGATGAGGACATCGCGGGGAGGGGATGCAACGGGGAGAAACCACACGTGGTGAAGCGACAGCCCCGGGGTGCAGCGGTGCGGCTCCAGCCCCTCTGCCGCACACGTCACCCCCAGCACACGCGTTCTGCTCTCACCCTCGGCGTGTTGGCTCATGGTGGCTCCGAGGGCTTGCTCGGACACCCCCTCGCCGCGTCCCAGAGGGCGGCTCTCGGCCCCTCTGCTCGTTTGTGAGCAGCTGATGGGGCCGGCACCTTGTGCCCAGGAGCTGCAGGGTGCCTCACCCAGCGAGCGGCTCAGGGTCCCGGCGATGCTCCGGGTGTGACACGGCTGCGAGAGCCCAGGAGCAGGGGTGGGCACTGCTCCCCGCCCTCTGGGTCCGGCTCTCCCTGGGATGCCCAGCCCGGGCACGGCCCCCCCCGTCCCACCCGCACCAGGCGCTGGGGCGAACCCGGGACACCCCCTTTGCTCGGGACACAGCCCTTCCCTCCCACTCCTGCTGCTCCCGACCCGGCAGAGAGCACCGGGAGGTGTTAAGGAGGCAGGCCAAGGCTCAGCTGACGCCACGGTCCCGGTTTATTTCTTTCCAGGCAGTTCATGCGGGTGGGAGCTGCTGCCGAGCTGAGAGCTGAGAGCAGGGGCTGGGGTCGAGCTGCAGAGCCACTGGCAGCAGCACCGGGCAGCCCACGGCACCCGGAGGGGTTTGTGCGACCCACGGAGGGGTTTGTGCGACCCACGGAGGGGTTTGTGTGACCCACAGCGGGCCCTGCAGGGGGCCCGAGTGCTGCCTCACCTGCAGAGAGCAGAGCCACGGGCATCCTGTGCTTCAGGCACCGCCCAGGCGCACACAGCCCTGCCGTGTTTGCAGAGGGCTCGGGGATGCAGCTGAAGCCCCAGAACGGAGCCCGGTGTGGTGACACTTCTGTGTCCTTCTGTGCAGAACCTGCTGTTCCCAGGGCCAGAAGTGCTGAAATTGCCCTGGAGAGCCCAAACCTCTGTCCTTTGGGAAGGGATTGGCTGTTCCCCATCTGCTTCATGGAGAGTCTGGGCCCAAATTTGCCTCATTGACTGGCTGAGTCCCCCAAAGCCTGCCCTGTTGGGTCCCTGCATCCCAAACCCCACCTTGTTGAGTGCCAATCCCCCAGATCCTGCCTCAGCAAATCCCTGACCTCCAAATCCTATCTCGCTGGCTCCCTGCACCCCAAGGTGCACAACCCCAAAGGGAAGGGGGAGATGCTCCATGGCCACACAGCTAAATTATCACAGCCCTGTGCTTAATCAAATCCAATCCAAAATCATCCACCTCGGGATAATCCGTGGCCAGGTGGCTCTTTCAGCAAGGAAAAAAATGCCCTTTTTTCCTCATCAGGTGTTTCTCGAGACACACAGGAGGCAGAACAGGTTCTTTAAATAGCCCAGCACAAGAGGCAGCTCTGGGCTGGCAGCTCCTGCCGGAGCAGCCGTGCTGAAGGTCGGCTCCGCGCACGGATTCGCGCCGGGATACCGCGGGCGAGCAAGCACACGGCTATTTTTAGCTGCCTGGCTTTTTAAGAAAACAAAACCCCATCCAGGAAAAACATCGCTGGGATGTCGGGAAAAATAAACCAAGCCCCACTCCTGGTCCTTGGGAGCATCCTGTGCTCTCTGCAGAGCATCCCTGCACCCTCTGGCACTTGCAGGGGCTGTGCTGGGGTTGGGGACTGGACCCTCAGTCCTGGCTCACTGCAAATTTAGGGAAATATCAGGGATTTCACCCCAAGGCACAGGCTGTTGGCATCCCTGACACTGTTAAACTGGAAATAGGGAGATGAAGGCTTGGACCAGGGTCAGAGCATCCTCTTGGCACACAGCTGGGTGCTGGATGGGTGCTGCGGCATTAATTAGTGCCTCACTAAATTAGTGGATGAGGAAAGGGAAGGAAGTGAAGGCAGTGGGGTTGGTTTGCAGAGCACCCAGGGCAGGTGGGGCCATGGCTGCCCACGAGCCCAGGGCACAGCCAGAGCCCCTCCACAGCAGCCTGGCTCAGCCCTCTGGAGCTGTTTTGGATTTGGAGCATGCCCCAGGGGCTGGGCTCCATCCCTGTGCCCATCTGGCAGCCCCAGCAGAGGCACCCCAAGGTGTCCCACATGGGGCTGCCTGTGAGCACCTTCCTGGCACTGCATTTAGACCAGGCAAATCCAGGGGTGTATTTCCCCCCCTAATTACACTATTTCCACCCTCAAAACCTTTCAAGGTGTCATGGCCCTGGCACCCACAGCAGCACACGGAGCGTGGCACAGGCCTCACCTTCCCTGTGTCCTGCAGTGGGATGGGTGCTGGGCCCTGGCCCTGCTGCCCAGCCAAGGAAGGAGTGTGAGGAGAAATGACCCCAAACCTGGGTGTTTTGGCTACCACAGGTGCCCTGGGAAGGGACAAAACCCTGGTGGGGAGCAGAGCTGTGTCTGGGCAGTGCAACTGCTCGGGAGGATAAGTAAAAGAGTTAATTCACAACAAGAGCCACTGGGCCATCCAGCCCATCCGTCCATCTACTGCTCCAGACTCATTGGCAGCTGCACGTGGCTTTTGAGAGAGCCCCAAGTCATGCTGAAGAGAGGGAAACGGGAGAAAGAAAGAGCCCAGCTTCTCCCAGCACTGAGGGAGAGGTGATGCCATTGGAGCAGTGCTGGGGACAGCGGAGCTGACGGTGCTGACTTGGGGAGTGTTGGCAGTTCACATCCATCAAAAATGCACAAGGGGAAGGGAGACCTCCCTAAATGCCTCCCAGCAGGCTTGAAGGAAAATCAGGTGGAAATGGATGGGATGAAACCTAAAGCAAGATGACTTCCCATCCCTGGAAGTGTCCAAGCCCAGGTTGGACAGGGCTTGGAGCAACCTGGGATGGGGAAAGGTGTCCCTGCCCGTGGCAGGGGTGGAACGAGGTGATCTTTAAGGTCCCTTCCAACCCAGACCATTCCATGATGATTCCATGATGACAATCAACAGTGGAGAGATGGAGAAGGGATCTATGGGTCCACAGAGTGGCTGCTCCATGGTTTTGGGACATCCCAGCCACTCCCAGGAACACTCAGAGCCAGCTCCCTCCCAGCAAGATTCACCAGCCCTGGTTTGTTCTTTTTTTCAGTGCTGAGATAAAATTAGTGCCAGTTCTCCAGAAGCTGTCACTCACCATCCCGCAGCGTTTGCTTTTCTTGGGAATATGACTAACTGGCAAACGATTAAACACGCCCAGGGAAGGTGGAGGGGAGAGCGAATATTTTCTTTCCTCCCTGGGAACAAAAAAACCCCAACAACTCCAGGAGCCACTTTGCAGCCTCAGAGAGCAGAACACACTTCAAGGAGGGATGAGGGAGCCACCTCCCAGTCACCCATGGCTCCTCCCAGCACCGGGATACTGGGAGCCGTGGCCGGGTGAGGGGGGGGTCACCAAGCTCCCGGAGCCACGCAGGGATGCGGCCACACAAAAAGTCAGCCCAGCTCTCGTTTTTTCCCTTCCCGTTTTCCCACCGCTCCCACCTCCACAGGGGATGCTCCCGCTCCTGCTCCCAGCACAGCCCTGTTGTCACAGGGGGTTTCTCGCAGCCCTTTTGTCACAGGGGGTTTCTCGCAGCCCTTTTGTCACAGGGGTTTCTCGCAGCCCTTTTGTCTCAGGGGGTTTCTCGCAGCCCTTTTGTCTCAGGGGTTTCTCGCAGCCCTTTTGTCACAGGGGGTTTCTCGCAGCCCTTTTGTCTCAGGGGTTTCTCGCCTCTCCGCTGTCGCTGCTCCAAGGACGGGCGCGTCTCCCGGGACAGCACCGCTCCGGTTCCTGCCCTCCGGCTGTGACCCGCAGCCCAGGAATTGGATCCCGCTCCCTCACGTGGGTTATTTCGGAGAGGTTTTATGTTTTGTTGGGAGATATTTTTAGAAGATAATGCGGTTGCCAGCTCTCCCGGGAATCCTTCTGTCCCCGAGTCGTTGCTCTTGGAGCACTTGGCTCAAGCTGTGCGGAAACAGCGCGGAGAAATTGGTTTTCCCGAATCTCCTACCGGGGAGGGGGGATGAACAGGAAACTTAGCAAAACCAAAGCCTGGCTTTTCTGCTGGGTCTGAGGTTCAAGGAACTCGGAGGCCCCAACAATTTCAGCCTGGGTTTATGTTCAGTTTCATACCACTCATGAGAAACCAGGGAAAAAAGGGTAAAATCTCCATTCAATTCCTCACTTAACTACTCCCTAGGGGTGAGTTAATGAAAATAATTCCATTTTGCTCTGTCTGGTGGCTTCAGACATCCCTTCATGCCTCTTTCTGATCCTCACCAGCCCACATTTGTCCCCACATTCCAGGGGACACCCCGAGCACCTGGCAGGAGGCTCTGGATGGAGCTGAGCACCCTCAGCACCCTGGAGGTGTGGGGGCTGTCCCCCCATCCCCATCAGCAGCAGGTGCCAGGGTGGTTTGGCTCTTTTGTGCTGAAATCACGGCAGAGAATTCTGAAGGAATAAACTGGATTTTTTCCAGACTCGCGGCCTTTCGCTTGGAGAAATATTGTGACTCAAAATCTGAAAGTGAACAGTTTAACGCTAAAAAAAAAAAAGAAAAATGAAAAAAAAAGAGGACTTGGGAAGGATGGCCAAGAATAACCCTTTTTCCTCATCACCCCCACATGCTGTCTCGTGCAGTTCCCTGGGTGTTTGCTGAGGAGGAGCTGAGGCTTTGCTGGTGTGAGGGTGGGAGAAAAGGGACTGGAGAAGTTTCCTGATGGAACAATCTTTTGGCAGGGAGGTATTTTTCCCTCTCTTGTCCAGGTGGTGGGGAAGGGGGCCCTACAGGTGTGGGTTGGACCCACAGGAGTTTCATCATCCAGGGACTGTCTGGGATGCAGAGATGGAACTTCCCAGCTGCCACAGTCCCCACGGAGTCCCCACGACCTGCAAAGACACTGCTGGAGCTGATGCTTCCAAAATATCCCACACATTTCAAATCACCCATCGCCAAAAGGACCAGCAGATCTGAACTGTAGGGGATGCAAAGGAGTCCAGACACGGAGATCTCACAAGGCCTGGAAACCGTGTTCTCATCATGAGGTTCCCAGACAAATACATTTTTCCTGCTGGCTTTGACTGGGGTTTATCCCACAAAGATCTCCAAGACACCAACCCTGTGGTCCCAACTGCCCCTGGACAGAGCTGGTCCTGCACAGCAGCGCTGACAGATGTGATTCCCCTTCCTTCGGGCCACCCCATTCCCCCCCCCCCCCCCCCCCCCCCCTCCCCCCCCCCCCCCTTCCATCCCCCCCCCCCCCTCCCCCCCTTTTTCNCCCACAGCACTTCCCTGCTTTCTGCCCAGCAGCCCCACAGTGATCTGTTGCAGTGGCTGGCTGCTTAGAGAAGGAAACCAAGCACTTAACAGAGCGCTAATTAGGCTACTTAATCCCTAACAAACTTCTTCAGCTCCTGCTGAACCCCAGCCGCAATTTCCTGGGCACAACGAACTCGAGCTGCATGTGGCCTCACCCTCACCCTCACCTGGCCGCGGGCTGGTGGCAGCCGCAGCCCCACGTTCACTCCAGCTGGAGCTCTTGGCTCGTCCCTTCTAACGCCAGGCCTTAAAGCCAAGTGAAATGTCTCTTTTCACCTCAACATTCCCCACACAACATATTCTGCTAAAGCAGTTACACTCCTGATAAAAACCATCTTGAAAATGAAATGAACTCTGGTAGAT
The DNA here is from genome assembly GCA_013400975.1 of Atrichornis clamosus. Taxonomy (NCBI): domain Eukaryota; kingdom Metazoa; phylum Chordata; class Aves; order Passeriformes; family Menuridae; genus Atrichornis; species Atrichornis clamosus. The sequence continues at coordinate 14,009 of WBMZ01003068.1, forward strand.
GTGGGATGTTCCCCACTCCAAATGCAGCTCCCAACTCCATCCTTGCCCTTCTGCCTTTCCTTCGCATTGCCTGTGACTTGGAAATCACCAGGGAAGACTCAGCCAGGACTACGTGAATTTTCTTTAATGGATTTTACACAAGCTGAAGTGCTGAAACCACTGCAGTGGTTTGTACTTGTGTTTGTTATTTGTATTTAGGAGCTTTTAAAACAACTGACAACCACTAAACGTGCTCTTTATTACCAACTCAAATATTTAACAGGCTGCTGCTGCTGCTGCTGCTGCTGTGTAATTAATTCATCCTTCCCTTTCCTGGCTTTCTCTCTCCTGCTGGGTGCAGAAACACCCCCCACACTCCAGCAGGTCCTCCATGATCGGAGAGGGAAGGAATTGGAAGGGCCCTCAAAGCTCATCCAGTGCTTTGGCAGGGACACCTTCCACTATCCCAGGCTGCTCCAAGCCCCGTCCAACCTGGCCTTGGACACTTCCAGGGATCCAGGAGCAGCCACAGCTTCTCTGGGAAGGTGTGCCAGGGCCTCCCCACCCTCACAGGGGGAATTTCTTCCCAATATCCCAACTAAAGTGCCCCTCTGAGGCCATTAACCCTGACACAAAGGTGAGGCAGCTGTAACACACAGCCAGATGTGCAAGGACCAAACCAGCTCCCTTTGCAGAGCCTTGGCTGCAGAATAAAAGGACACGATGACCCTGGCACCATCCCACTGCCCCTGCTTGGTTCCTGACCTTCCCTGCTCTGAACCCAGACATCTCACCCCACCTGGATGGTGCTCTAGGGACCACACAAATCCCACAGCCAGGCCCGGGTTTGCAGGAGCAGGAGGGAAGCAGGGCAGAAGCAGCCCCGAGGTTAATTAGCGCAACGAGAGCAAACGCCAGCAGGACTTTACATGGTGGGAATTAATGGCGTTTCAGGGATTGTTTCCTTTTGCTACAGGACGACAATGGGAAGGTCTGACTTGTCTCAGGGGCCTTTGTCAGTCTATTTTCTTTCTTGTACCAATCAAACAGGATTTGTTTTAAACATCTCCTAACCCGAGCTGGCACGGGGACTCGAACAGCTCCTGCTGGTAACCAGAACGTGCTGAGCACAAACACGGGGCAGGAACCACCTCTGTGCTGCAGACCTCAGGGCAGAGCCTCTCCACAAACACACTGCAGGATCCCTGGAATTTGAAGCAAAATAGGAACATGGGCTGTGTCCAGAGAGAAATAATAACCCTGGGATGGTCTCCACCCTAACTCCAGTGCAGGCTCTGGAGAAAACCTGCAGAGACAATCCCAGCATCAGTCCCGCCTCACTGGCACTCAAAGCTCAAACCACTTTGCTTTCAGACCTTCTGACTTTGGTTGTTTGCCCTCAACGAAGTTATTTCCAGGGAATGCTCTCTGTGCAAGCCAAACTCACATTAAAAACTGGAGTTAAAATTAGCTCCACTTATTTATTAAATTAGCTCACTGCTAATGCGTGACCCAGCAGGACAAGGACCAGGCAGCACTTTGGATTTAAAACGTGGTTCTACAGAGCAGCTGTCATCTTCAAATCTCGCTTGCTTGTACTGCATTTTATTCCCAGAAATTCCCACTCCCGGGAGCAGCCGTGGATCCCGTTTTCCCCAGGTAAAGGTGAACTGCAGTGAACCACACAGAAATGAAGACCTGTCCTGCATTGAACCTGAAAAGCTTCAAGCACATGCTCCTATTTTTGCTTTTAAATGTCTGTTCCAGATCAGTCAGAAAATATTTGCAACAAAGTCTTAGGGAGTGCAACACAGGGGGGAAAGAGGGAGAAGGAGAAAGAAATCACAGGGAAAGGCAGAGCTCCAGGGGGTGATGGAGAAAGGAAGGAACAGCAGCAGTGGGATGGGGGCAGGGAAAGGCCCTGGGTCACCTGTCCTTGTTTTACCAGCACATGAGTTATCATCTGTGACACTGAATTATTACATTCTCTTGCTTTAACCCACTTTGCACAGGTTTTATGGCTGCAGAGCAGGGTCAGGATCCCTCGGCCATCCAGAGCCAGCAGGGCAGGAGAAGTCAAGGACTGAAATTATGCCTTGGAGTGAAATTCAAGGAAAAGCCTTCGGGCCCTGTGTGTTTGATCATACATGACCTTTATTGGAGACAGGTGGGGTCATTTATTATACAGAAGTAACATCACGCCATTCTCTTCCCATTTAATTCCTTTTAGTCTCCTTATAAATCTGTAGCAAAAGTGCACTTTTAACAGTTTTTAATCTCTAGTATATATCTTTCAATATTCTCTCTCAGTCAGGTATTTTATTTGTAAAAAGGTATCACCAGATATACAAAATACATGTCTAGTGTACTAGATTACTTTTTGTATTTACTGTTTAGATTCTTTTTAACTCAGTGCTCTCTTTTTTTTTTCATTTTTTGCAAGACTTAGTGATGACAGTCTTCTGGTGGCAGCACCAGGAGAGGACTCACAGCTTGTGTGTGGAGAAGGGGAGAAGACTCTTAGCCAGGAACAATTGTCACACAACAGGAACAAGATGACAAGAACATTTGCTGTTGTTGAATGTGTCTCTTAAAATGACAGTACTCTGTATAATAAAAAATAATTAAAAAACCCAATGTCCATATTTTATCTTCTGGAAGAGATGTGCTGGGAGAAGGGAAGCTGCACCCAGCTGGAATACCATGGCAATGGTTCATTTGCATTTTGAAGACAGGAGTTAATTGCTAAACATCACATTTGTGGTCATGAGAAGAAGAAACAGATACAGCCAGCACAAGGAACTGTGAAATGCTGCTTTCCTGAGGACAGTGTTTTGGTAAAGTATTGAATATCCTGCACAAGCCACAGAATTGCATAAGTTAAATATCCTCAAGAACAACAATCACTGGGGACGGGTGAGGGGCTGTGCTGGTAACAGCGACACTGAGGACACACAGCCCAGGGACCCAGCAGGTGAAGACAGGAAAACACTCATTCCCACTGGGAGTTTGGAGCCAGCTGTGACAAGCTTTGGCACAGCAACAGGACTTCTCAAAAAGAAACTTGCACAAGGTTTTCTTACCAACTTCCTTAGTCCTTTCTTTCTAGTTATCCTTGAGTTTATAATATATACACACATAACAGGTAATTGCTTCATTTCAGTCTTCAGAAGACCAACAGTTTCCCCTGGTCAGCAAGGCCTAGAGAGGTATAAAACAATCAGAAGCATTTTAGGGGGTGTTATGATCCCCAGATGGAGACAAACATCACCAACAGATGACAAGGAACACTGACAAGGTAATGTCTGGGTTGGGTGGTTGCTTTTCCTTCTCACCTGGTCATTACCTTGAAGACCAAGAACGCCTGGATTAGATCCCTAAATTCCACTTCCCTTGCTTAAACCCTTCCCAATTAGTGCTGTTTCTGTGTATTAGCATAGATTCAAAATGCAACTTGCATCACTTTACTTGGGATTGACTGAAATGTGGAACAGATCCTGTTTCAGAATGAGGGCACTTTTGGTTTATGCAACAGCTCCAAGAAACGCTGGAACTCCCAACTTTTCTACAGCAAGGGGTTGCCAGAGATGTTCTTTGTCAGGTAAGGGCTGCTCTGCTCCCCTGGAACCTGCAGCAACAGGGCCTTGAGGCAAAACTGCTGCTCCCAAAGGAAAGTGCACAGCAGGCAAGGCTGGATATGGATACAGTTCTCTACCTTCAGCAGAAGAAACGGAACAGTACAAAGCAGAGTACAGAAAGAAGCAGTGCTGTTAGTGTTATCCAAACCCAAGAGGATGCAGAATGGGGAGATTTACAATGCTGCAGAGAGAGGGGTTTGTCTGCTTTTTTTTTAATAAAAATTACAGACTTGACATTTCCAATATGTCTTAGCTTTGTACTGCTTCTCAAGTCTGAGTCACCAAAAATATCCAGCAACCAGCTGCTGTTCATATCCTAAAATATGCCTTCAGCTGACACTGAATATTGAAATCGTTCTGCTAAAATACAGAAAAACGATGGTAGAAACCAAGGTATAGCCTCAGGCCAACTTTAAATGGTAAAAATCCTACAATGCTACGTTTAAATCTCTTCTTCAGTCCATGGACAAATAAGCAGCCGGGTTTCAAGTAGAGGTAACACAGATTTTGGAAGATAGCACGTAAAAAAAAGCCCAGAAAGAAAACTGGAACAAAAGCTCTTCTTGTTACGGCAGTTCAGCACTAATCCTCCAAAAAGGGCAGGGAGGGACCTTCCTCCTCCCCCTGGATCTGTCCTGGTCCTACAGCAACAACGAGGAACTGCTTCTGCTGTCACAAATATGTTCCATTTGGACATTGCTTGATCCCTTTTTTCTCGTGTACATCCTGGGTCTCTTGTCTCAGTCCCTTGACTGGTAGAAGAGGATATATCCAGATTCAGAGTTTTTGGAAATGTCTGATGTTAACCCATAGAATTCTTCAATGGCTTGGGCATCAATTTTCTGAAAATTAAGGAAAGTTTTAATTAGATTCAATCAAAATACCACCCTAAGGAGCCTTTTCCCAAGCAAAGCATTATTCCCAGTTCTTGGAGGTGATGCTGGGAAGCCAAGCAGTTCTGACACAGTGACACTTCAACATCATTCAATCCAACCAGATACAACAAAACATTTTTTCCCACTTAATTCAGTATTGAAATAACCAGGAAATCAGGATGAAATAAAAAACTTCTCAGAAGGGGTGCACTCTTAAGCTGGACTACAAAACAAGTGATCCATGAAAATGTATCCTTAAAAGACTACGTGACATTTTTATATTTGCCTTTTTCAGACTGGTATTACCTTTCCTGAATGTTTTATAATGTTAATTTTTAAAAAAGCAGTTACTAATCAGGTAAGAAGGTTTTTGTCCAGCTGCAAGTACACGTTGTGTAGATTGAAAATTCAGCTAAAATAACGCCACATTTTAAAGTTAGGGTGACCCTCTTAGGGAGAGAAGTCCTGCAAGTGCTCCATGAAATCTGTGTAACTCATCTAATTATGATCTTCTGGTCATCAGAGACCCTTCCTTCCTAGAAAAGCCTACTGGAATATTGTCACAAGGTTTGTGTTCTAAGAAAAAATATTATTTGCTGTACTAATGGAATTAAAATCTGCTTCTGTTTCAAGTTGTGACCTATGTGCAGAAAAATAGCTTTTCTCTCATACTCCAACCAGCAAGGCCTGGAGGGCACTTTAAAGGGCTTTTAAAAATGCAAGTTCTGCATCTCCTGATCCAGCTCCTGAGAACAACCGGCTGCACATCCATGAGTTGGATCCTGCAGTCCAGAGACTGGGATCAAACATTCCCAGGGACCTGTGCTGCCCAGCACTCCACTGGGATGGAGCATGTTAATACCTTTAGGACTCTGCATCCACAGAGATGAGAGGCTGAGGGAGCCTGAATTTGTTGTGGAGGCCCAAAGAGAGATGGATGAGCCTCAAGTTTCCTTTAATTCCCCGAGGAATAAAGTAGAGGAAGCAAAGAAATGTTCCAAACACAGAAGCTCTGGGTTGAACACCTGCCCTGAGCAGGAGGAGCAGAGAACAACCTGTGATTTCACCTTTAAAGAAAGGGACCCTGCTCTGCCTCCACCAGGAGCCTCCTCAGCTGCACAATCCACTTGGCAGAACGTTAAACCATTGCTCACTAAACAGATTTTGGCATCACCACAGACTCAGCAGCGCTGCCAAACAACCTGGGAGCTGAGGCCAGCCTTTTCCCCAAGAAAAAACAGACACTGAGTTTTCAGAAGATGCATCAACTGCAGGAATTCGCTCTTGAAGAAGTTTTGTTAAACACTTTCTGTTAAAAAAATATAGAGGGGAAAAAGCCCCTCAACCAGATGTTTTGTCTTTTCTCCATTCAAGGAGTGAGGAGAAGCTGAAATCCCCGACTCAGGCTGTTGCATTTTCACAACATTTATTAACATAACGTTACTACAGACTGTTAGAGCCACATTTTAACAGAAATATAGTGAAAGAACATTCCTCAGCTCTTGCAATATATTTAGCAGACAAGTCAAACATGTTTTATTTTAAGTGCCAACTAACTTGCCATGCAATCAAGCCCATTTCCACTACTCATTCTGAATGCAACTCAAACATTTGAGCTACATTAATTCATCCCACAGATATTTTTAGTTTCCTCACAGCAGAACTGACTTCCTTCTTTAATTTCAGTATCCACAGAAAACACAGTGGCACTGAAAGAGGATTAAATGGATTCTGTTCTTCCCATCCTTACCTGACCACACAGAGTTTTACCCAGTCGTAGCTTTAGATTAACAACCAGTGCACGGTTTCACAACTACTTGTGGGATTCTGCAGCCCCACCTGGCATTAAAAATGATGTTTCCTGTCAACTGAGCTTAAACAGCCTTTGCTTACTCCCAGACATCTATTGTGGTTCTCCAAATCCTCTTCTGGAATCCCATTCACAGCATTCAACTGCAAATCTCCCAACTATTTTTTAAGCAAAGACATAAACCCATTCTCTCCCTTCCCTCAGTCTGGAGAGCTCCATGGATGGATGCTTTTCCCCGGTGCTCCAGGTGAACAGTGTCCCTGTGATGCATCCCCTGGCTGCTCTGGTGACAACATGTCAAATTAGCCAGGGATCACTGACTCAGGGTTCTCAATTAACTGTGCTTGGCTCAGGATCCCACTTGGACTCGTTTGCCCCCTGCATTTGATGCGTTCCCACATATGCTGCAGGATGTTTGATGATCATCAATCTCCAATTTAATTGAAAGTTGGCCCTCCAATGAAATCCTAACAGACAAATAAAGATGCCTTCCCCACTGCTGACATTTAGTGGGTAATAAGGATGAACTACTTCCCATTGACAGTTTGGAGCTGTTCATTCCTATCACTTGCCAAAAATGAAATAAAGCTTTCTGACTGTATTGAAGGGGGAAAAGCTTTTTTTCTAGGCTCTCTTTCAGCTGCAGTATCTGTAAACAAAGGCTCTGGACTCACCTGCTCTGCTCGCTAAGGCCTGTTTTGTTAGGTAGCCACACCTAGAATGTGAAGTCTCCAAAGAGCTTTATTTTTACAGCATTTTAATGAAATTCTTTTTATTTTTACAGCATTCGAATTAAATCATTCCTATTTTTACAGCATTTTAAATAAATGCGGTTAAAAAGATGAACTTGAAAAAAATAAAAGCAAGCCACAATTAAAGATAGAAAACCAACACAAAGGAAAAAAAAATGTAGTTTTTTTGCAGAGGAGAGGAACTACATTCCAGCTTGTGACAGCTCCTTGGATTTACTGCCCAATAGCAGACAGCACATATTTAAAAGCCATGTTTTGGCACATCTATAAAAGTGCCAATAGTGTTTGCAGATAAACAGAAAGTTGGTTTTGACCTAAAAGTGAAGATGCAACAATAGAAACTGATAGGAAACAAATACAGAATAAGAGGATGGTTATTTTACATCTTTTAAAATGCAAAGTTTTTCTCCTGGATGGAAAAGACAGAGAATATTTGCATTTTAAAATATTGAGGTGAACACAATTTCCAAGTTAGGTGACACAATTCTTTACTTGTCCCATGACAGAAAGAGAGGAAAATAACCCCAAAAATATAAAAATGGGAGAAAGGAACCTGCTGACAGTCACACAAGCAGTGCAAATCTCTGGGAAGCCACTCATTATGATCAAAGCTATGCAAGGATTAAAAACAATTACAAATGGAGAATATGCTACATGTTTATTTCAACACAAACACGGATTTTGCTGTATCTATTTAGACGCTCCATCAGGCCTCGTCCGTGGGATCTCAGACAAACAAGGCGTTTTCATCTCTACAAAAAGCAGCTCTACTGTGGCATTTGTTCTACTGTTTGATATTTGCTTAACAATTATGTGAAATACATGGATCCATAAATATTGTGGGTATTAGCCTTTACAGATATGTTGGCAGAAAAGCAAAAATTTGCTTGAGCTGTTTCAACCTTATCACTAAACGTAATTTTTTTACGGTTTTTCTACACTTCAATTTGTTGGGGAGAACTACCTAACAAAAAAAAAAGTAAGAAGCTCTTAAATGCAGTAAAGAAATGCAAGTTAGCAATGAAAAGGAGCCTAAAAATGGGCTGAAATCAGAGGTTTTTAAAGTTACATCTTACCCACCTCTACAATGTCATCATCAAACAGCAACCAGAAGCCGTGGCTCTTCACAATGGTGATGTAATGGCCACGGTTTGGGCCACTGCAGGGAAAAAAAGGATTGAAAATGTATTATTCCTGTGCCATTTCTCTCCCCAGGATCCAGCTCTTGCTGTCCCAGCTCCCCTTCCCAGCTCTACTCAGACACTCTGTAGATTTTTAAGATTTTTGACAAATTGGGTCAATTAAAATTTTGATCTTTGCTACTTGAAACTACAATATGTTCAAAAGACACAATATCATAAACATTTCACATCATCATTCACAGATTTCCAAAAGCAAACTGAAAATCAGTGATTTCAAGCTCTGTTTTGTTGCGGTCACCACTGCTGAGTGTTTTGACCCCTGTTCAAGGATTTTAAGTTTTGAATTAATCTGAAATATTTTATTTCACAGCAGGAATACTTTTAACTCTCAGTGTGCTTTAACCTATGGCTGACCACAGACAGGCTTTCTGTGACTGCTCTTCCCAATTTTCTGGTGGCGGTTTCCAGTCCAATCCCACTGCCCAGATCCCAAAGACATCCCCTGAAGGGAAGGGCCAACAAAAGGACCTAATTCCAAGAGTAAAGGCAGGCAGACTGCCCTGGAAAGGGAGTGGCTTGAGATAATGAACCACGTGGATGGAAACTACAATGTACTGACCTCAGATCCTGAGAAAACAGCCCAGGGATACAGTGGGAAAAAAATATTCCCTCTCCCCAGCTTTACTTTTTCCTTAGGATCTACATAAGGCTTTCAAAGAACCAATATTTGCCACAGCTTTAGGCAAAAGGAAGTCTCCAGGCCTTCCAGAATTATTGATAAACATATTATCCAACACAGGATGTAACTCCTTGTTTAAGGCAACTAAATGAAAAGTAAAACTCAAAGTACAAAATATTTCAAACCAGTTCTGAGAACTGAAAATATTTAGAAAATCTCATTTATCTTAAGCCTTTGGTAAGTTCCCAGTAAGACCAGGTGAGCCACAGGACTCCTCAAAGCCCCACACAGGGTAAGAGGTTTGAGAAGAAAAAGCAAAACCATTTCATAATCTGAATTATTAATCACTATTATCAAAACATGAAAGTGTAGGCACAGGAATGGCAAATTAAAAACTACACAAGAAAATGCATTGGATGAGATTCTAAAATGATAAAAATTAAATAAACAGTATAACTGTACCACAATAAAAATTTACTAGAATGGTATGTAGTTTTTTTATACTAAATCTATGCATTATTAGCACTGATTATATTTGCTCTTCACAAAGACATTTCAAAACATTTATGTGCTGTAATAACTTCTTACTTTAAAACTCACGCTTCCTGGAGGCAGTTAGAAATTTTTTTTTGCCTTTCATGAGGGCTTTTTCCTAAAGTGCTTAAAAATTTCTCCTCTTTGCTTTTAAAACCAGAGCTAAAGCCACTATAACAATAATTTAATAGAGAGAGAAGGGTATTTAAAAACTCAGCAGTGCACAGGTTATTCCACATGATGGCACCAGCAGTGCACAGGTTATTCCACATGATGGCACCAGCTTCTAAAGAAACTTCAAGGGTTTAGGCAGCAGCAACATGAAAAACACAATTTAATTCTATTTTAGTAAATGTTTTTCCAAGATTTGTTTTTATTCCATTTAGATTTCCTGGAAAGCAGGGTTAGAGGTGTTTTGGTTTGGCTTGGTCTTAGCTCTTACTTTGCTACAGCTCCAAGAAACAACCTGTCTGAACTGCCACTTTACTTGAAAGCTTATAAAATGACAAATCTTAACCTGTGTACCCAGAAAGTAACATTTAAAACAGTGAAGAAGTAATAAAAACAGGCGGAAACTTTTCCAAAAAACCGAAAGTCCTATCAGACAACCAGCTCTGCCAGTGCTCCTGCACTGCCAAGCACGGTTATAAAACAGCCCAGGGATGCCAAACTCCTCTGAAATCCCAGGAGAGGGCTGGAGGTGCAGAAGGTACCTGCCACAGTGCACCACCACAGCCACCAGGTCGTACATCCTGTCGGGGTTGGTGGCATCTCCCGAGGTGTTGAAGAGCCGCAGCTCCAAGGGAAACACCACCCTGTAGGACAGCTTGGTGTAGCGGTGCAGCTGGTCCATGTATTTGAACCTCTTCAAGTGCAGAGCCAGGATCATGGGCAGCTTCTTCACCCTCATTCTGGACCACAGAAACACAAGAAACAAAGAACAAGGGTTAGCAAATCACCCAGAACGAGGCTTTGTTCGAGAACGGCTTTAATACAAAGAAGCGCCTTAAAAGGCATCCAAAATATTGCTACGATTCTTTAAAATGCTGATTTTTCTCACTTAGTGAGAGCAGGCACTATTGATTCCAAATTATTAACAGCACAACTGACATGTGAGTGCAGGACAACTGCAGGACAACATCCATTCTTCATCAATCAATGGGAAGAAAGAGATGGACTAAATCTGTGTTGTTGCTCTGGCCGTGCCCAAGTCTGAGGTGAGAAATCAGGTTTTTTGTATCCAAGGCTCATAGACAAAGCAGATGGGATGTTTTCCAAGTGACTTTAAGCTGATTAATGCTAACTGGGGAAAATGTGGATGTCTGGAAGCACCAGATTTAAACTCTTCTGGGAAAAACACACAATCTCTTCAGGATGCGGCTGCCACAAAGTTACTTGGTCCCTCCACTTTTCCCTACTCCCTTCCCCACCAAGCACAGACCTAAAACGACCTTAACTTTTCTTTTACTGAATTCACAAGGTGCATTTTCCCCGGGATTCGAAGACAACATCTCCCTCAGGCTGGGTATTTGGCCCTTACCTCTTCTGTGCCTCCTGCTTGCTGCGGCACTGCTCACAGTAGTATTTGTACTCACTGCAGAGAGTCTCAGTGTTACTAAATCCCCTGTGGAAATCAGACAGTCACATGAGCACGGATATTCCAGAGCATCCAGGTAAAAACCTACTGCTGATAATGCTGAAAAAAACCCAAACAACACACAGGGGATGAAGCTCCTTTAATTCCTGTCGCTCCCAGACCCGTTTTAGGTGTGTTTGTCCCATTCCTGGGATGGAGGATCAATGTTTAGCTGGAAAAATCTGGAAATTACACTCTCAGGTATTAACTGCCTATTTTCTGGGCAGGAAAGGTAATAAACAGCACTAAGGTGATTGAGTTCTGTTTCCATCAGTAGCCATTCCATGTTTTCTTCAGTAGCAGAAATTAAATGTTCACATCTACAGCCATTAAGTAGAAAAGTCTGGATTATCCTTCAGCTCCCAGCAATTACAGATCCATTATCAGCTATTAAATAGCCAGATGCTGTATGCAAATTGCAGTATCCAAGCAGCTGATAAGCCTTGGATCCAGCAGACAATACATGGAGCAAATATCTATCAGGAACAACAAAACTGACCCTGAACATCAGGACCAGGCAATTGAAATGCAATAACAATATTAAAACAATCAAGAATTTATTGTGAAACCAAACACCCCATGTTTATTTTTGATAAAGCCTGACTGTATGATGTAACAGATTCAAATCCCCATAAAAGAAGGTGAAAAATCAATCTTAGCCACCACTGGTACTCATTAACTACTAAAAACCACTAGGAAATGGGACCTTCAAAAACTCACAATATTTTACCATATTTCAAAGCCCACAATGGTGGCACGAGAGAACAACTAAACCAGGCTCCTTCCTTCTGACCAAGGTATTTTCTCCATTCCCAAACAATTCTGTTTACCTTAGACAATGTGTAATTGATGTATTTTGTTCCACATCAACCGAGAGATCCAGAAAGTCCTCATCTTTGCTACTAACCTTAAAAACGACAAGAGATATTTGGTAACAATTTAGAACTGGCAGATTTCTTGTAACCATTTCTGGAATGGTGCAATGTGATAAAAAATAAATACACACACACACAGAGAGGCCTTTTCTTGAGGTGAACTAAAACTGTTTAAATAATCTGATGTGTTGTTAAAATCTGAAGAGGAATATTTAAAAAAACCCAACAAAACAAAACCCCAAACCCATGGAAAAAAGCACAGAAAACCAAACCCAAACCCTTTTCTTATCAACATCTCTCCCCTTTGAGACTACAAGACACATCTGATTACTTCACTGGCAAAACCAAGTTTTAACCACTCAGAGCTCTCACAGGGGAAGCTTTAACCACATTCCATTTCCTTTGCAGCCTGATCCAGCTTTCTGCTGCATTTCAGGGTGTAACAGTCAATACTTAGAGGGAAGGCAGAAACAGGCAGATGGCTCTTCAATTAAATGGGTTAGCAGTGAGGAAAACCATCTTTCCATTTGTGGAACAGACACATTTCATTTCAAAATCCTTGAGACAGAATCCTATTAATGTCATTTTTTAGAGCTTCTCTTCACCACACAGCCATAACTTTAGATTTCAAATGCCAAGAACAGTCTTTTTTGTTGTAATCACTTTTCTTTTTTTTTTTTCTCTCTCCCCATCTGGGTTTTCATTTTTTTAGCACTATTAAATCAGAGCATATGACTAACTACACATTCCTGGTCTGAAGGTGGTGTGGTTCTGAATTCTAGATTCCATGGCACTTTTTTTTGCTCTCAAATAGAGTGGCCATGGACCAGCACCAAGCACAGAATTGCAGTTCAAGCAGCTCAGTTCATCCCAGAGTTAAATTAAGAGTGAGCAACTCTCATGTAGAAACACAACATAAACTCTCAACCACTGACACAGGGAATAACATGGAGACAAAAAAGGCAGCTTGGATCAGCCAGGTGCAGATGCCTTGATGGAAACAGGGAGAAGGAAGAGGGAAAACACCAGGCTTGTGCTGAGCAACATACCTTAATGAGCACTGGTTTGAACATAGAGGTGATACAGTCCTAAAATAGGCTATGCTCCATATTTTAATAGAGACAGTGCAATTTCATCTACCCTAATAAATGAAAAAGGGTGCTTAGTATTAGGGAAGAGGATGCAGAAGCTGGGGGAAAGCTAAGAGGTTTGGTTTTGTTGTACACGTACAGCCTCACAGTTCAGACATCTGGTTTCATTGGTTAGTGTTCCTTGGAAGATTTCGTGGACCCACGTCAGGTCAGCCTTGTCTCCCTCCTCACTCTCAATGCTGCCATTCTGCAGTTTGCCATTCTGCTTCTCCTGCTTCTTCTCTTCTTGGAGCAAATCAGCAATAGTGTTCAGTAGGTAGTTTAGGAATTCATGTGCATCCTGCTGCATGTAATTATCAAATAATTCTGGAAAGGAAGAGACGGAGGAGAATGAACAACGACAGGTTACTTCACAACACCAGGTTACTGTGCTTTTCTCCCTACCCCTCCTCTCCCCTGTTACGTAACACTGGTAAGTTTTGGGAGAATTGCACTTTGTGTTCTCACAGGGGATGTTTGGTTATCCTCAGGCTGCAAGAAACAAACAGCTGAAAACTTCAGGAAATTCAGTTTGGGCATTTCTCAGAACTGAAGAAAACCATGGGGGTTGTTTTGTAATGTTTTTCTTTTCTTTGGAGAGGGGGAGAAATAAAGAAATTTAACTGTGTTGCCTCGGGCCATTAGTTCATTAAGTCCAGCATCAAGGGGCAAAAATCCCCTACTTTAAGTTTGTTATCTTTTCAAGTTCAAGCAGAGAAGATAAATCAAGAGCCAGAACTTTCCCTCACCAAGTAGCCCTGGGAAATAACCAGAAGTTCTCATCCTAAGGAATTTACCCCACCACAAATGCAGAGAGCAGCCTACGAGTGGCTGAGCCTCCTCTGAGAGTTCAACTTTGGCCAAGTCCAGGACAGCCTGGGGCAATGACCTGGAGTGTGCTGACTTGTTCCTCTAGGGAAGACAATGCCAGTGTGGAATATCTGGACATGTGCACATGTTCTAAGCAAGTCCAGGAACAGAGACATTGAGATAATCCTTGTAGGACAAGTAGAGAAGTGGTGAAATTCATACCACAAAAACCTTAAGAAAACTGTTAAAACTTGACAATTTACACTCAAAAGAGAAGCTGCATTAACATTTTACATCCTTAAACATGCATTTAAAAAAAAAATCATTTATTCATTTACCATTTTCTTTCCTCAATCGGGAAATAAATTTCTTGGGTGGGATGACTCCCACCTTCTTCTTTTGCGTGGCAATACTGTTGAAGAGATCAGAGAGGCAGGTCAGGAGGCTTTCCTTCTTTCGAGGCTGCACCTTGTATGCCAAAACTTTTTCCCGAAATGGACGACAAAAATAAAGTGCCTGTAAGACTGAGTTGCAGTAGCAGGTGTTGCCAAACTGGTCAAAACAGAACAAAAGGAAAACAAAGGGGTTCGGATTAGGTCTGTCCAAAAGGAATTACAGAAAGAGGTTGCTCATTAAGAATGTCACAGAGTGAAACTGGAAGAGCTGTCTTTACTGGGAAATACCAGTTGGAATGGGGGGAAAGACTGAGCCTTGTAACAGCTGGTAACAGCAAGGAAAACAAGGAGACAACAGTCACAGGGATACTGGGAATACACATAAAAAGTAATTAAGGGCTCATCACGGAATCAAAACTTCTGAAGACACAGCACTACTCATCCTGAGAGGGGAGACCCTGCCGATCCCACTGGGGAGAGGTGCCAAGGACACAAAGTAAATAAGTAAATAACACAGGTCACAGAATATCCTGGGTTGGGAGGGACCCCCAAGGACCACGGAGTCCAGCTCTGAAGCGTACAGACCATACAGGGATCAAACCCACGACCTTGGCATTATCAGCTCCCTGCTCTGACCAACTGAGCCCATCCCAGTGGCAACACATATTATAAATTAGTAATACAATAAAAGAAATGTTTCCTGCTCACAGCGGAATGTTCTGAGCAGCACATGAGGCAGGGGAATGCACAGAGCAGCTGGTTTGCATCTGCCCTGTCTGAAGGCAGTGTCAGGGCAGTGATAAGGCCTGCCAGAGGCAGTTCCACATGGCTGAACAGGAGGGGCACTGGGATATCGACTTATCACCCACAACCAACACACCACGGGTTTGGAGCTGCTTCTTTGCTATTTATTGTGCTGTTGCTTCAAAAAAGTGAAACCAATTCTGGGCTTGCCAGTCCCCACATGTGCTGGTAATGAGGTTCTGCATCCCAAGAGCACTGAGAGCAAAATATTTCATATAAAGCAAAAAAGCATAAAAATCTGCCTACAGAACACAGACTGTTTTTTAAGTGGTGCTCAGAGACATGGCCACTGTTCACCCAAATTTGGTGTGGTTATTGTAGCAGAATGATTTCAAGCTAATAATCACTTTGAAACAGAAAATAAACGGCTTAATTCATAGAGCTAAAAAGGTCACAGATTACAGCTACAGTAACATTGATTTATACCATATGCAAACACCAAGGAACAACAGTTAAAACTTATTGACATGAGGAAAATAAATATGGAAGCTAAACAAACACAGGAATTAGGATAATCACTCACATGCTTGTTAGTGACCTAGAAAAACAAAGAAGCGTCACGCTAAATAAATTGGCATACAACACAAAATAGGCATCCTAAGTCTAAGGGCTTATTTTAAGATGGAAGCTTCTTAAAACTGAGATGAAATTCTGGCATGACACCATTGTTCCATCCCTTTTGCCCTACAGTACATATAAATTATTTTAACAGGCTGTCCCCTTCTCCCACACACTGCAGTGGCTTTAGCCACAGTTTAACTCAGCTCACTGATCCAAAAAGAAAATAACTATTGAAACCAAAGTTTGAAGCCTCCATTGTCCACGAGTTCAACACCTGATTCTATTTAACACATTTAACAGCACTGATGCTGCAGCCATGAAACTGCCCTCTTTAAATGCTCCAATTAATTCCAAATAATGAGAGAACCAGAAATAATTTTGGAAAAAGCTCTGCAGAACAACGGTGTGAAAACATCCACCCTAAAGAAAATGGCTGCAAGAAATGAAGCACAACAGAATTAGTCATATTTTGTCCTTCAAAACAGAGAATGGATGTGGTTATAAAAATTCTGGTTATTTTTAGGATGCTGTTTTTCCTCTTCACACCATTCAGTGCTCTGCTATTTCTGTGACAATTGGAGATGCCTTCCATTTTTCCCATTATGGTGCAAACCTCAGCAGCTTTGGAATGGCCATTAACACCAGGCTTAAGGAACAGAACTCTGTGTGTTTGGATAGTTGGGGGTCTGAAAACACAAACTGCTAGAAACCCACACACAAGGCAATTAACTGGGTCTCTAATGAGCTCAATAAATACCACTTAGTAGCTACGTTGACCTTACTTGGTGTGTGAAGAGATGGAGAATCTCCCAGCTTTCAACAAAACACACCTTGACGACCAGCAGACAGAAATACCATTTTGTTTCTGGTGAGTTTTGCCAAAATTGTATTTTCCCATCATAAATAGGATGCCACAGAAGCACTGTTTCCACGAACCAACTCCCTGCATTCCTTGGTAAAAGATGTCATGGCTCAAGAGCCACCTCTTCCTCTGGATCAAATCCCCCCTTTCCACAGCTACTGCAGGCAGGCACCTCTGCTGCCCCACAGCTCCCAGTCAGAGCTGCACACCCTGACAGGAGCAAAAGCTCAGCTTTTGGAAGGGTTCCTCCTTCCACAAGGCTGTCAAAAAGCACAAAGGGGTATTACTATACCCAAGGAATTATCCACCCAGGCCATGTCATTCATCTCCTGGATGTGCTCTTGCTTAAAAACATCCTCTCCTCCCACAAGTGGGGTGTTTTTAGAAAAGTAACACATTTGCATGTTCAAACCTCCCATGCACTGCAGCATCAGTGTAAAATCAACCCTCCCTTCTCTAGAGGAGCATATGAACAATGTACACATTTTATTAGTTCCCACTTTCCAGCTAAATATTCAAATCTCTTAATCAGAAACATGCCAGAGTAGGAAAGTTTCTCTCACAGACTTTATAATAATTATACTTTTCTGTGTTTCAGATGAAATTCTACCTTGGTTAATACCCACAATGCAGGATGTGGTGTCTATGCCCAGTCCCACTCTAAGTGAGAAGTGCTCATCAATAAAGTTCTCACAGAGAATCCTGTTAAGCTCCAAGTTAGGATATGAATTAAAAACCAGCATTTCAACCACAGAAAATTCACTTACATTGACCAAGCCAAAATAATGCTCATTCACAGGGAACTGTTCAGGACCAATCTCTTTCTCCAAAGCAGAGGCATTGGCGCCCTACAATAAAAAAAAGTTTTTGTTAGAGAAAATACAAATTTCCTAAAAACCTGTAACAGAATTCAGATAATTGCTGTAAGAACAAAGAAGCTTAGGAAATAATTTACTTTCATTGAAAATTAGCACCTCGTGTTTGTTGTGTTCTTCAAAATTAAATGAATGTGATGCTTTATTATCATAAATGTACCGGTTTCATTTAAAGCCTCAACTCCATCAGCCAGAATTAGAGTTATCTGATCTAACAGAGGGTTTTCTGCATTGAGTTTATTTGAAAATTAAGCCAATAAACTGTTCTCACTTAAAACACGAGATTAGTCACAGTGACCTAGAAACAGCAACTTATATTTAGCCAAGACTGGATTGTAAAAATAAAGAAACTTGTAACACACAGAGAACTTCTGAACCTACAGGACAGGAACCATATGGGCTACACGTCCCAGGGAAGAAAGCCCAAAGTACAACGGACAAGTGAAACATGATTACAAAACCCCAAAAGAATGGAAATAAGAATTTTATCAGACAGACACTCAGATCACCTAGAAGTGCTTTGGCTTTGCTGCCCTTAATTTCAGGGTGATGTATTAAGCTTGCAGTGCATTTTGACACATCCTTGAGCTTCCAGGATTACCAAAAAGATGGAATTTGCTATTTTAGATACAACTGAAAAATCCCACTGCTCTCATTTGGCACATAAAACAACAACTAAAGCCTACCAATGTTTTATTTGGAGTTTTCACTTGGTCCACTTTATATTCAAAGCGGTTTACATATCTCTTTCCATTTTCAATCCACCAATACCTTATGGACGGCTCCCACTTGGGATCTGGGACCTTCCCTCATTCCTCTCCATCTTGTTATTTAATGTTTCCTGCTGATGCTCCAACAATCCTGAGCTCATTTCATGCAGAATCCAAACACTTTGGATTCTTAGTTCAGTTTTAAATATCCAAGTCACTCCAACTATAACCTTGTCCAACAGAAATCCTCCTGCACAGGTGAGCCACCTTAAGACACCTCAGAAAAGCACTAAAACAAAAATTACAGTCCAGCAAAACTCAATTAACTTATTTCCCTGAAGTTCCTAATGCTTTTTAATTGCTGACCAAATATTTCAATCATCTCCCTATTAATAAAAACCACAGGCAAGTAGTGACTGTGTAGACAGTTCCACCTAGGTTGTCTTTAACAGAGAAATAACTGAAAATTTTCTAAAAAACCAAGAAATAATCTGGTTTAACAGGAGGAATGGAAACTGCAGTTGGATCTCCCCCATCAGATTTACAGTAAATTACATTCAAATATCAAAAAAGACAGAAAACGAGGCAGGCTCAGAACTGGGCACTGTAAAAGCCACAAAACACTCACTGGGTGCTGACAGATTTACAAGCAGAGCTCTGCACAAGCAGCAATTACACACAACATTTTTGAGGCATCAGTGCCAGTTCAAGCAGCTCCTCTCATTTGTTTCCCTACAGCCATTCCCTGTTTCCAAGCAGCTCTTTTCCCCTCCACTCTCTCCCCTCAAAAAACCCAAATCAAACCTAAGTATGAGGATAATCATCAGCAAGGAAGATCTGCTGATACGGATCTCTCAGTTCTTCATTTCCACTGTTCTGATCCACCCCGGCTTTGGGAAATGGTGAAATATCATCAAAATTCCATGGAAATGCACAAGAGGTGATGCTGGTTTTGAAGAATTTTCAGCCTGGAAATCAGAACTGACTCCTCTGAGGTGCTTTACTCTTACATCGTGCATGTTTCAAGGTTAAGGAAGGGATCTGTGTAAAATCTGCAAGGGAAATTCAGTTTACAATTCCATGAACAGTTTCCTTGCCCCCTCCATGATCTCCAGTATTATGCCAGAGAAACACTGGAGAAACAGTGGAGAAACAGCCCCTTAAAGGAGGTACCACACCTGACAGAACCAGGGAAACCAGACAGCCCAAATATTCCAGTCAGTAAAACAACACATGCAAGAAATATCTGAACAAAGAAATAAAACTCTCAGAATTGTAATTTTTAATAAAGCTGTGCCATAAAGAATTTAATAACCTACCATAAATCAGGGTTGCAATTCAACCAAGCCACCAACTTGTGTCCCAGTGCACCTCTCCATTTAACCTACCAGGTTACAGGTGTGGTTTTTCCCAGTGTTTCCATGAATTTACTGCCCAAACTTTATAAATTTAGGTAAGTTAACTGCAGAGGCAGATAAACAAATTAAGGTTTCCTTAATAAATTAAATTATATTTAATGTATTATTTACAATTGAAGTGGTAGACACCTCATCCCTGGAAGTGTCCATGGCCAGGCTGGAGCCACCTGGGATAGTGGAAGGTGTCCCTGCCCCTGGCAGGGGGTGGAATGGGATGAGCCTTAAGGTCCTTCCAACCCAAACTATCCTGGGATTCTGTGGTGATTCTGAAGTTTCTCGCCAGAGAACATTTCAAATTAGCCTACCCAAACCACAAAAAACCCAAAACAGGACTCAAAGCAATTGTGGGAGGAATGTAAAAAATCCCAAATTAGTCATCAATAGTTCTGAAGATGCAAATGAAATACGTAACACAGTGAAGAAGCTCTAGGAAATGCACATTCCCAGCATTCCATGGGCAAATAACTTCCTTGCAGAAGTACAGATGATTCATCCTGGGAGTCAATGTCCAGGAGAACTGCACTAAACCCACCAAGGATACAGGGGGGGGAAATCTCCTTTATGGTGATGGCACCACTTGGCCTGGGTCAGGGTTTGGGAGTAAAGTCCACGCCTGGAGTCAAAGTTCAGCTGCTCACAAGCACTGATCTTTGCAACTCCATCTGCAATTAGCAAATTAACAAAGCAGAAATGAAATCTAGTGCAGCATGAGCCATGTCTTGCTGCAGTGAAGCAGCTTGTTTTCACACTGACAGGTGTTACACACATTTCCCACCCCAGCTAAAAGACTTTTCCATCTGTCACAGATCACAGGAATATCTGCTCAGAAGAAACAATCCACACACCATCATTTTGGAAACATAAAAGTCACATTTTATCTAGAAATAAAAGCTAACCAAAGTGGCAAGTGTCCATAGTAAGGAAATGTCTATTTATTATTTGGGGATTTAAGAAATGCATCTCTTTGAGGTGCCACAGTCAAATTGTTCTGCATCTTGTGGTACTTTGCACAACTAAAACCATAAGAAAATCAGTTTTTCTAAACTGACATATTATGGGAGCAATAAAACGTGCCATGAAAAAAAATCCATTGTCCAAACCAATTGAGTTTGCTTGGCACAGAATAAGCAAATACTAAAAACTAAAGTACAGCTGAATGTAAAGATCAGTGCATGAGATGAGAACTGACTTCTCATTGCTAGGGGAAGGCAAATAAATACAAGTTATAACAAGCCCAGAAGGACACCCCTGACTTCCAGGAGCTCCAAGGAAATGCTCTCAAGGAACTCTTCTGCTGCTCTGGTTCAGGATGATCAAACTTTCTGTACTCAGCTCTGAGAGCAGGAATGAAACCCAAACTTACACAGTCAGCACACAATTACCCAGCGAGGAAAAATCCCCCCTAATTTAACTCCATGGTAATACTGATTTACATAATGAGATGTGAATTTAGCATTTCATGGTGGTGGGGGAGGTGGCAACGGAAGTTTCAGCAACCTGTAAGCAGGATTTTTAATTTTCTAGAGATTCCTGTGACTTCAAACGTTGTCTCAGAGCTCCCCTTTTCTCTTCACACCCCCACTTACAGAACTGACTATGCTTCCACAGTTCTGGAATTATCAGTCATTTAGGAAAATGAAAAGCTGCCTGGCCCATCTCAACTATCACCGCCCTAGCAAGAATACATAAAGCTAAAAATGGCAAAAAAACCCCCAAACCCCCAACAATAAAGTATTTTGTGTCACAGCTGCAGTCATTTTACTTTATGCATATTACCTAATTAAAAGAAGGATCTATCCCAGAACATTCCTGTTCACTAATTTCCATCTGAAAAGACAAAGAACACCCTTTAAAAAAAATCTAATATACCGAATTTTAAAGTATCAAGCAACAGCGCAGGGAATTGTTAATATTCAATTTTCTTCCATTTTTCATACCAACAGAGTGAGGGACATCACGCCAACATCAAGGAATTTAAGGAAAGATTGGATGTGGCACTCAGTGCTCTGGTGACAAGGTGGGGATTACTCACAAGTTGGACTCCATGATCCTGGAGGTTTTTTCCAACCTCACTGGTCCTGGGATTCTATTCTATGATTAGATCTGGATGAGATACAGAGAAAACAGAACTAGGTAAAACTAATATTTACCCAAAGAACACCCAAGGCAAGTTCTGTGGAGTTTTGTAGAGCAAAAAGTGATGTGAGAAGAGCAGCTTCCAAACCCCTCACCTGAGGGAGCTCCCTAACCCAGCCACCTCTGATGGAGTGATCCCACAGTATTCCTGAAATTTTAACTGAATAACCCATCAAAACCAGATGAGAGACCTATCAAGTCTTCCAGCTCGTGAGCTGTGATTTTTTGCTCAGTAGAGAAGTCTTAAAGATTTATTTCCAGCTCAATGCACCATGCAAGTGGAAAAAATAGTAGCAGACTTCTGTTTTTTCCAGCTCAATGCACCATGCAAGTGGAAAAAATAGTAGCAGACTTCTGTTTCTTAGCCAGACTACACTGGTAACTCACTGCAGCACCAAAATGAGATCACAAAGAAGGATAATTAGGCATTATGGTCTGTTTTTAGCAACAAAAAAAATCCTACTCCTGCAAAGAAAATTAGTATCTTGCATGGCCTAGATTTAATTGATTTCAGAAACTGGAAATGTACCAACAGTTTCCAGGGGTTTAAATACTTGATGACTTTAAACTTATTGAATTTGTAATTATTCATAGGACAAAAGGCTTATAGGTTGTATTCACTTATCTGACAGGAATCAGAGAAGAAAAGAAGAGAGCTCAGTTTCTATACACTATATTTAATTGGCTCTATGGTAGAAATTAGAGTAAGGCTCTGACTCTGACTTGAAGAGTTTTTCTGAAGCTATGGATGAATAAAAGCTGAGAATGATTAATAACAACTACACAGCTCAGAAGGTGAGCTGCTATCAACTGAGAAATCCGCATTTCCAGCATCCACGTGGTTCCAGCTTCAAGTTACAACTTCTTCCTTTTTGTAATCTGAGTTTTACTAAGTTTCAATGAAATCCTAATCAACCACAAACCCTGGCTGAGAACCAGTGGACTGTCAGTACAGACTAGCCAATCTTTTAGGAAGGAATTCACATTTCCATTCCCAAGTATTTGCTTCCTGCTGCTCTGGAGGTAACTCAGCACACGTGGGGATGGTTAGACAAGCAGGAGAAGGATGTGAGGAGACCTTCTGAGCACGGAGCAGCAGCTGCTGCAGCTTCAGGAAAAAAAAGACCAGAATTAGCACAACACTGGGTCAGGATCCTCGCTGTTAGTCTGAGCTCTTGTCAAAACAATCAGGTCAGTGCTGCTGCTCAGCAAACAGTGAGCACAGAGGCACTGGAGCTGGAAAATGAGGGGAAAACCCACAAAGCAGAGGAAGAGTCACCAGCGGGGAGAGCCCAGTGCCCTGGGAGTTCATGGCATTTACCTTTGCTGAGCTGCACTGCTGAGGGGCTCTGGTTATGAATTATAAGGTCTGGAATTGCCATGGGTTTGCAACCATTCCGTAACCATCACTAGCTCAGCATAAAGCCAAAAAATACTCAAGATTTCTTCGGTGTCACTGAAAGACGCAGGAATTTAGAAACACTTGGAATACTTGTCAAAGAAATGCTCCATGAGCTTTTAAATGCTAACAGGGATGAATCAGTTGCTTAAAGTACAAGAGAAATAACTACAACTGTGAAGTCCTTCTCATCTTTTCAAAAAGTACAACTACAAACTTAATTTGGTCTTTTTTTCCAATATTAATGACCCTGACAACATCTACAAGGAGTCAAAATCTTTTTGTTTGTTTGTTGAAGTTTGCTGTGTTTATTTTGGGGCACTCCACCACTTCAGATGGAGAGATATTTTTTTTTTTTTTTTTTTTTTAAAAACACACCCCAAAAGATTTTTTTTTTTTTTTTTTTTTAAATACACACCCCAACAGATGCTTAATTTACAGTTCATTTGAAGACAATGGGAGATTTCCAGAGGAGAGCTCTTAAAATCTGGATGTATCTCCCAAAGTTCCAGAAAAATTTCTATCTGTTCAATGCATCATGTTGAAACTGTAGTTTCCTGTGCTTTCCAACATCCTTCAGCTGCTTTAGGCCTGTCTAAAACACACACAAGACGAATCCCATCACATCACTTTTAATGAGCTAGAGACAATCAGTTAATTTAAAGCCCTCTCCTTCCATGAAAATTGGAAGATTTCTTTAAGGATAACTACTATTTTCTTAGCTCGGTGCAAAATATGAATTTCCACATTACCAGATTTTTATGCATTTATCCTTCTCGCTTTGCAATGGATGTAATTCAGTTCAAACAAAGGAATTAAAGCCTCGTAACTCAGGGTATCTCTAACCTTTTATTGCAGCTGGATGCACACTCAGAAGCTGTGCAGCATCACTGGTGTAACAGCCTGTTGAAATAAAATCCCTTATGATACACTGGCTTGGATCCACACCATCCTAACTCCTGGACTGGAACCAGCTGCTTCCCACTGAGCACCTGCCTGCAAAAAACATTTCTCTTAAAGAAAGGCAAAGGAGGGAAAAATATCTAAGAGATTTCACTGTCCAGAACATGCCTGGTACGCAAGTCTTGCTCTCTAATTACTCATTTGACTGTTTCCTTTTAACAAATGAGAGTAGGATAAGATTTAGCATTTTAAAAAAGAATGTGCAGAAAGGCTCCAAGGGACACCATCAGTCCTCCAGATTAGAGGAGCTGGCTAAACCCACAGAGGAGCGGTTTTAAGAGTGAATAAACAAATCAAAATAAAAAGAACAAGCAGACCAAGCCAGAGCTACTTAAAACCTCCCAGGAAAGAAATCTGCATGAGCCTGATGCAGTTCATAAAGTCTGCCTGCACTTGCTTTGCTGTATTCACAGAGATAATAGTTCCAGCTTCAGGACGATTAAAATTACCCTGGTGGGGAGTGGAAACGGAGCAGATTGGGGTTGTATTGCTGAAAGTTTACAGAACACACTGTCATGGTTTTCTAAACACAGATTAGATGTTGCTTCCCCATCCTTTAAAACTTCTTGGCTGTGGAGCACTGAAGTCAGATAAAAAGAGTTGTCGGCTCAGAGTTTGAAATGATCCCTTTTCATGTATCCAGGAAGGCTGTAGTCCCAGGCATAACAAATTACTGTAAATTGAGCCTTGGATTCCAGCACTTTGCCTGCATAAGCACAGCAAACAGACTGATAATCTTGAAAGGAGCAGGTAGAGCAGAGTCACAGACTTTCCAAGGCTCCACGCTTCCAAATGCCATGGAATCTTCCTAATCTGCACAACCACAGGAAAGGCTGTGCCCATTTCCCACGGGGAGGAAAGCTCACAGAGCACCCTGACTGCTGCAGTGTCACTCAGTGAAACTACAGAAGTGCTGTGTTTCAAAATAAGTTTACTCCTGTGAAGCCTTAATTGGAGTGTTTTTAAATAAATGAATGCAGGATGCTCTGGAAACTCTTCCATGCACATGTTTATTCCATTAGGAGCTGGTCTGGCAAGGCCCACAGGATCCACACCTCCCACAGGCAAAGCAAGGCACACACACTTGTGAAATCCTCCCATTTTAGGCTCTTTAAATCAGATAGGAAAGTTGGGCTCCAGTGAAAAGCACGTGTGGAAGGGGTAGGAAGAACAGAACTCCTGTTTAGTCTCAACCTTTATAAGCAACCCACTCCCCCTCCCCAGCCACTGCCTCCCACAGGCCCAGTGTTCCCAGTTCATCCACCTGATTCCTTCACCCACAGGATTCCTCCCGACCTCGGGTTTCTCTCACTGACCCAGTAACACACATAGGAGTGGATGTCTTGCCACTACAGCTCTCAGAGATTCTGCAGCTTTTTGGGCCTCCACAAGAACAAAACAAACAGATCACAGCTGTACAAGGCCCAGTGTTTACCAGCATTGTTCTTTTGTGAGCTGGCAACAAGATTTTATCAGGACCCTCACACATCAAACACTGGAGGGACAATGCTGCAAAAAGTGAGGAAGTGGATGCTGAGGGAAGGCAAAGCCAAACACTACGGATTTATAAACAGGTTGTAACTTCAGACATTACACAGGCACAGAGCAGCAAAATTCAGATGTGGGGCCAGTCAGTGGGTCTGGATATGGAAATACATCCACAAGTCAGTGCACGAGAGGTTAAATGGATAAATCATGGAATGGGTTGGGTTGGAAGAGATGTCAAAGCCCATCTCATTCCACCCCTGCCCACCTTCCACTATCCCAGTTTGCTCCAAGCCCCATCCACCCTGGCCTTGGACATCCCCAGGGATGGGGCAGCCACAGCTTCTCTGGACAACCTGTGCCAAGGCCTCCCCACCCTTAATGTAAAAAATTCCTTCCTTTCTCATCTAACCAAGCCACTTTTAGTTTAAAACCATTTCCTCTTGTCCTATCATAACAAAGATTATCCCCATCTGTTTTACAAGCCCACTAAAGTATCCACTATAAAAGGAGCTGAAAATATAAAATACAACATAGAAACAAAACATAATGATCTACAGCGCTGCCCTTTATTTTGGCAGCAAGTCTAGCAATCCCCCAAACTGACATCTGCTGGAGCAAGCACTGAAACCCATTTCTTTTTTAATAGCAACAAGATATCAAGTGATGTGCATGTAAACACAGATGAATCCAAGGCAATAAAAGCATTTGCTCTAAATCCTGATTAAAGAACAAAACAGGAAAGATTCAATAAGAGCACCTTTTGAACAACCTACACTCTTCTTATTTTAGCATCTCTCCCCAGGTATTCACGCTTAATTTTTAAATTGTAACAGCTCTGAAGTAGAAGTCCTCTACTGTAATTAGCATCTAGTTTGAACAACTGAACCATGTTCGGCCCGGTTTCCTCAGTACCCCATGGCACAACACAGCTGGGATCTCTCATTTTCCTGAGGACAGTTAAGGCATATAATTTTAAAAGTTTCTAGACAATCAAAGCAGACACCAGAACAGCAGAAAAGCTCATTTATGTGGTAGTTCAGGACTCCTGTAAAACCCAGGGCTCATTCAAAGGGAACTGTGTGGTCTACCTGAACTGCAGACTGGCTTTGCTTCCAGCCCCAAACTGCCAGAAGCCCCAAACCTGGAGAATGCAGCACTGAACACCCATCATACACAGACCACAAACAACATGTGGGAAAACCCTGCATGACATGACCTACTGACTGCTTTGCAAAAGGTTATGTGTAATTTTTTTCCACCCCCAAAGCAAAGCAGGTTATTCTCAGGCTGGGTTTTGAGTGCAAACATGAATATTTTGGTTCCTTCAGCTTAACAAATAAGTCAAGAAGCAGAGGACTGCTGGAAACAGAAATCTGCTTAGCCAGCTCTACTTCCACCCTCCCTTCCTTCCACTTCCTCAGTGACAAATATAAATGCTATAAATGTTAATTCTCTGATAAAGCTAAACCAAAGTTCTGCAGCTACAGGTGACAGCAGTGAGGTGACATTACACACCAGTGACACCACAGCCCTGCTTGAACTGCCCAGTGTGAATTATTCAGGTGGCAAAGGGCAATGCATGACTGACAAATGATGCAGCCACCTCCTCTCTGGAACTGAAGTTAGTAATTATGTCCTGATTCAGAATACACAAGGTTACCCCCAATTTGTATCCTGGATTTGAGTTCTTCAGGCATGTCCTACTGGTTTAACAAACAATTAGCCATGAATCTAGGGGAAGTGGCCCTAATTGCCTACAAACAAACAATACTTCTGCTCACAGCTCACTACAGACTCTTCACAAGCTGTCACAGAGGAAAGCCCAGGTCTGTGCTCTGCACCTTGCTCCATCCTCAGGTTCTGGTTTGCTTCTCCAGAAGTTTTTTTGTCAATTCAACAAACCACCCCAAGTTCTGGCTCAAAAACTTGGTTCTACAACTGTCTCAGAGCACAGTAGGCACATTCCGGGTTAGAGGATGCAGCCAGACCCATGAATTCAGCCCTCCTCACTCTCTCTCCTCAGCCAAGAGTGGATTCCCACCCGGCCATGACCTCGTGTACCCCACAGAACCACAGATACCACCCTGAAACACTTCTGAAACAGCAACTACAGATTTTTTAATACAAAATGCCTCAACTGAGCTCTGTTTCCCTCTCCCACGTAATTTTGCAGTTGCTTGCAAAAAGAAGGAAAATCTCCCAGAGCCCACAGCAAAGGTAAGGGCTGGGACACAAAACCGGTTCCAAGGGGCAGAGCAGGGAAGCAAAGCCCAGGCTGGTGGCTCTTGGCCACGGATGTGTTTTCCATGTGGTGAGAGCAGCCTCCCCAAGCAATGAATCACATCCAAATGCAGCAGTGCTTCCCTCCCAACTCCCAGTCCTTGCAAGGCTGGAGTTGCCACACGGATGTTATGAAATCAGGGAAAAGGGATGGTGCTCACAGCAAGGAAATGGCACAGTCCTGAGGCACAGGAGAGCTGATCCACTCTGAAACACAGGGAAGTTATTTCAGGGAGGGGGATAAGATTCAAAATAAACCTCATTGCTGTCTGCTAATGAGTTCAGGCTTTGAACTTAATTTTTAAAGAGATATTGGAGAAGAATGGAGTGTCTGAGGTGGGAAGTCAGGAACACCAGTCCCTGTGATCCCGAGGGGGCTGACAATGCCACAAACCTGTGTTTCACTTTTCACTGCATATTTTACTACAGAAATATGTAAAGTCCTGTACAATCACTAGATATTAGCATAATCCTGAAGAAAGCAGTTCCCAAAGGGACTTTGTTCAAGTATTTCCATGTTCTCATAAAGAAGGCTCAGGCTTTCCATATTCTCTTTATTACAAACAGTATTTTCACTTACTGGACATGCAAATAAACTGTTTCAGTTTTAAAATACAGCACCCAGACCTTAATTTTCCTGGGCTGGCTGAAGGAAAGGATGGAAATATTGGCAGTAAGTTTAGCCAAGTTACACATGCACCTGAACCACTGATGCTGAAAGATTCCATAGCATTTGATTAAATAACTGATCAAGAAATTTGGAAGCCAGTTTCACATAATTATTTAGTGCTACCAGCACTGCTCAACAATTTCTGCAGAGAAATGAAATGGAAACTTCTCCACTCAAACACAGTGAGGAGAACCTGCTTCCCCAAAGCTGCAACACTGAAAAGCCTCTTGGAAAAGACACCCACAGCACCTCAGGAGGGGAACTGGGAGGCTACAAGCACCTGCTCAGCTTCCATCCACCATCCCAACCAAAATCCAGGCAAGCACAGGAGGAAAAATGAATCCAAACAACGAACATTCAGTCAGAGCCTCTAAAAACAAATCACACTGGAATGTGCACAGGTTTGGCAGCCCAGGGAAATGCACTGCCTTACATGTGCCCTCTCAATCTGAGGCTCAGTCAGCTGATCCCAGGAATGCATCCAAAATATTACACGGATTGAGTCAATCGCTTGCCTCTGGGGTGCAGAACTCCACAGCAAAGTCATGACTCAGGCACCCCCCATGGCCTTAATCTCACCTGTGTCTGTGATGGGCAATTAAAAAATACAAACTATGTGGAAAAACAACATTTAGTGAGGTTAGGGAAGTATAAAGTTCTGGGAAGTCTTCTCCCAAAGGCTTTCAGTGAGGTGTCCATGGCCAGGAATTTGGAAAGAAAAGATTAATCCCTCTTATTAGGGGTGTTCCTGTGGAATTGCAAACACTTGGTTTGTACTAGGGTTCAGCTCAATTGGGTCTCGAGTTAAACTGGGAGTCAGCACCTACATGGAAAAGAACCAGGAAAATCCTACACCTTTTACACACAGGTGAAAACAGTCCCAGCAAGCTGATGTGCAAGAGTCCCTGCTAAGATTGCAGGAAGGGGATCAAAACCTGCACTTGGAGCAATTAAAACGTGGGATTATGAAAACCAAACTGCTAGAAGTGGACCCCCCCAGCCTGATCCTCCACTGGATTTCAGGAATTCAAGTCCCAGTACAGTTCAGACGGAGGGAACTCCTCACAAAGGGTTCTCTGGGCACTGGTTTTTGGTGTTTCACTGACAGGCTGCAATATTTTACTGTGAGTCAGCTGTGCTCCAGTGCCAGGCCAACCACTTGCTGGTCTCTATTTACACAGCACTGTAACTTCATTAAAAATTCTGCATAATCATGCAATTACCAGCCTCCCTCCTTCCCTGGCAGGAGGATGATCCCTGTTCCATGCAACCACGTGGAATGATTGCAGAGGTCTGATAAACGAGTAGAACAACCTTTAAAACGAGCTCAGTTATCACAACAACCGACTACGACGTGAGCCAGAAGGAGAATTAGTGTTCGATAATTCCTTTTCTCTCCGAAAGGCAGCACCCACCTGCCCGCAAAACATTTCTGGGCACAGGCGGCAGCAGACACACCCACCGGGAGCGGCGAGCCGGCATTTCTGCGGAGCCCCGTACCTCCCGACACTTTCCCCACCGGGATTAGAGCCCGATTATCCCAAATCCCTGCGAGCCCCGGCCAGGCTGGCACCCCTCGCTCCCGCCGGCTCCTGCTCCCCGCGCTCCGCTCGCCCTTCCCCGGCACAGCCGCGCCGCTCTGGCCCCCGCGGACACCCCGGGGCCTCCCGCAGCGATGGGTTTGAACCACTTCTGCCGCTCGCACGGCGCCCGGGCGCGGCGGGCGGGCCTCCCCCGCCGCTCAGCGCGGGCCCCGCCG